>CBVK0100410293.1:0-12524 GCA_900067695.1 Picea abies | reverse complement strand
TTGGCATGCGAAGTGGGGCCCCCTCCAGTCATGTCGACTACTGTGTCGCATTTCCCTCTCTACCACTTGTATTCCACTTAACTATGCGACGGGGCCTGTTCCTATTGGCCAATTTCTAACCCTGTAGGGATTCGTCCCTATTGGCTGGTCACTAGCCCTGTCGAGGGTCGGCGGTTGCAGAGCCGAACGGTTTAACATTACCATAGCACTGAGACATGAAATACAAAAGACACTGTGTTTATTTGGACTGTGATCGTGACTCGTGATTACATGGGAATGGAGAGAGAGAGAAAGAGCTAGCTTACGCTGGGCCTCCATGGATATTTAGGGGTTCTGATTTGGCAGAAAACCAGAAAAGTCCAATTTAGGTAGTGGGTATGTGATAGCCACACTCAATGATATATACTCTTCCTCTATGGTACTCAACACCACGGAGATTTCTTTCCCACTGCACCAGGAAACCATTGAAGACCCTAAGGTGAAGCAACAACTAGAGGTGTTCTTCCAGTCCACTGCACTCCCTGCCCATTTGTATTGGCATATCCCTACACGCTAAAGTCTACAGAGGAGCCATATATCAGAACTTATCCAACTGTGCCTCGTAGGTATCTCAATACATGCTTTGATGCTATCCAGTGAGTCTGTCTCGTCAGACTCATGAACTGACTAAGCACATTCACTTCATAACATATATCAGATCTGGTGTTAACTAGATACATCAATGATCCAATCAATTGTTAGTACACATGTGGATCAATATCATCTGAATCGGAAGAAGCCTCATTCATCTTCTTCAAGTTCATCATAATTGGTGTAGGCATGGATTTGTAGTCCATCATAATTGGTGAATGACTCTTGGATCAATCCTCTTTCAATTAATTTGTGTACCTTCCTATTGACCTCCTTACTCTCTCCTAGAGTCATTCGATAAGGATATTTATTTGGTAGACTTGATCTTGGTATCAAATCAAATTGATTTGATATACTCCTCAAGGGAGGTAAACCTGTTGGTAGATCATCCCCAACAATTTCTTCAAATTCATTAAAAAATGGTTGAATTTTCTATGGTACAAAGTTTATTTTTCCACTATAAATGAGTATTTTTCTTCTCTCTCATAAATTCTTTGGCTGAACACATCATAATGTGATTGTTGCTACAAAATTTATATTGTCATTTTATTTTCCATCACTACAACTTAACTAAGTCTCTACCATTGGTTCCAGTCTGTATCATTGTCCATGATTTAAAAATTCATAAGTATTATTCCTTCCATAATAGAAATTTTTTATGTCAAATAGCCATGGTCTTTTTATTAGTACATCACATGCATCCATCTCTATTATATCACACAATACCTTCTCACTAAATTTTCCAATCTGAAAACTTAACGAGCATTGCTTAGTCAAAATCACTTGTTGTCCTCTTTTCAACCATGAGACTCGATATTGATTCGAATGTGGAATACTTTTCAATTTTAATTTCTCCATTACCTATGTGGATACTAAATTTTTTGTTCTTCCACCATATATGACTAGATCACAATACTTATACCAAATTCGACACTTAGTTTTAAAAACTTTCTTTCTTTACTCAAGTTCTTTTGTTGTCTTTGTTTCAGGCTTCAGTAACACTCTTCTCAACATCAAGTTTTCTCATTGTTCTTACTAAAGTACTTCCACATTGCTACCAACAATTGTTGCCTCATATTATTGAGTAAATTGTGTTCTAGCTTCATTTCCTCTCCCTATATTATGCTTCTCTAGACATTATGATGCCTTGTGACCTTCTACTTCCACTACTACATATGGTTTTGAAGTCCGACGAGGAGTTTTGACGGTATAGATAAAATCAACCATATCATTGGACATTACTAAGTAATTATCGAAATTTCATTTTTTTTTTCTTGGTGCCCCGACGTTCATCGAACTTTCGATGGAGTCCAATCATCATGAACATTCCAACTCCTATTTGACAGTTACCACAAGGGCCATGTGGCACCCCATCGTAAAAAATAAATCACAGAGGCATGTTTCTAAAACCACAAGCTATAACAACTCACTCAAGGACTTATAAATACATATAAAGTAAATTATGATCAGCCTACATAACCACTGTATGGATCAAGGTTGTCCCAACAAGGATCATATAAATATATAGGAATTCTCAAAAAAATCTACAAATTGGCATTTTTTGTCGGAATCTGGTGATATAAAGGTTGTAAGTAGAGTGATAGGAAATGTATGGATTTTGAGAGAGACAGTAGGAGGAATACTTGGAGAGAACAAAGGTGTGGAATTTGTATTTCACTTTTCCAACCAGTTTTGTAAGGGAGATTGTCTCAGTGATGTTTGAGATGTAAATATCCTATTGTTATTGTTATCACTGAAAAATTGTCCTCAAAATTGCATGAAAATGGTTAAAGAAACACATCAATGCTAATAGAAATTAGTCCACCTACAACACTAAAATGCATTAAAAAGGAAAAAAACTATACAATTGGGTCAAAAATTGAAATGCGCAGAACCACCAAAGGGAGCGCACACATAATGCATAGTGTGCATGGGCAACATAACCCTCAGTGCGCACAATGCACAAAATGTGTGATTGTGTATGAGAAAAGCCACACACTTCTATGAACAGTGCATTTATGGATCTTTTTGGACCCTCGACAACTTATGGAACAACCCCCAACACGATTTGACACTCATATCTAAGCAAAATCTAGCTTGGGGGTTGGTAAAGGGCTGGAGGGTGCCACAAAAGGCCCCTTGTTCACACTATGAACCAATAACATTTTTCCATGTATGAATTCTATAAATAAGAGCCATGGGTGCACTAAGAAACCAAGATATTCATAGTATTGTCATGATGCAATAATTCTCCCTTGAGAATCCTCTTTTCTCTTTGGAGTCTTCAAGCACCATTGAAATAGGCCATTCCACTCATCTCTTCAGGGAATAGGCATTGTTGTTCTTCACCATTTTCCATTTCTTCCATTGTATGAAGATTTTTCAATTAAGGAACTTAAGATCCCTCCCAAGGAGGAAGAGGGGACTCATAAGTCCCTATTTTTCTCTACGGTGTTTTGCCTACTAATCTATTGATCCATTGGTAGCATTATGTTGGTCATTGTTTGATTTTCATGGTTCTAAGTTTCTCATGCTTTCTAACATTTATTTATTGTTTGTTTTAGTTTATTTCTTTGTTTATACATGTTTTTGGATTGCTTAACCCACTCACAAAACTTCTGTCTTATCTAGTAGGCTCACATAGACATGCAAGTGTTTTTGTTTTGCTCACCCAAGTGACAAAACCAACACAACAGATTGGCGACCATACTAGGGATTGATATCAAATTCATCCCTATTTGAGCTTAGAGAGCACTTCATTTTGATTTTTTTGTCTTGTAGGTACCAAAACCGGCCTAGAACAACCTGCCAAACTCAAAATTTAGAGCCGAGGAAGGAGTATTTCACTTGAAAATTTATCCCCCTACACGTGACAGGAAGTGCACAGATTTTCCTGCACATAAATGCACACTATGTGCCCCACAAACTTTATTAAAATGCACATTCTACACATTGTGTTCCCACTGCATGCCTTTCATAATTCTAACCCACACATAACTCAATTTTTTCAAAATTGTAAGGGTTTTTATGAAGGTTTGAGGGCCCCTAGATTTCATATTTTTATTTACATGCACTTTATAAGGTAACTACACTCCACTTAGATTCTTTTCCCATATATAATGTTAGCTAACATAGGCACTTAGGGGAGGCATTTTCCATAAGTCCAAGTCTCGCACGAAAGTACTAGAACTTCATCTTGGTTGTAGTCATCAACAATTCCTCTTAGCTAAGGAGGTATTCTCCACCAAGCCATTGTTTCACGGAAGTACTCGAACTTCATATTGTCAAGCGGTTTGGTGAAGATATCTATAATCTATTCATGTATAGGAAGGTACTTCATGTGTATTGATTTTGTCTTCACCATGTCTTTGATATAATGATATTTTATCTCAATGCTTTTCGATCTATCATAAAACAATGGGTTCTCAGAGAGATTTACACAACTCTGGTTATCACAATGAATAATGGTAGGATCCATCTCATGATAAAGTAGATTTTTCATAAGCTTGCAAAGCCACATTGCTTCGCGGACTGCCACACTCAATGCTATATACTCTTCCTCTACGGTACTCAACGCCATAGAGATTTCTTTCCCTCTGCGCTAGAAAACCATGGTAGACCCTAAGTTGAAGAAACAATCAGAGGTGTTCTTCCAGTCCACTGCGCTCCCTGCCCAATCTATATTGGCATATCCCTGCACACTCAAGTCAACAGAGGAGCCATATCTTAGGCCTTATCCAACTGTGCCTCGTAGGTATCTCAATACATGCTTTGATTCTATCTAGTAAGTCTGTCTTGACTGAATCATGAACTGACTAAGCACATTCACTGCATAACATATATTAGATCTGGTGTTAACTAGATACATCAATGATCGAATCAACTGTCAATACACATATGGATCAATATCATCTGAATCAGAAGAAGCCTCATTCATCTTCTTCAATTTAATCATAATTGGTGTAGGCATGGATTTACAGTCCATCATCTCGAATATTTCCACTGTATATTTTCCTTGACTCAAGAAAATCTCATCAGTTCTCTACCATACTTCTAGTCCCAAGAAGCGTTGAAACATACCCAGATCCTTCATCTCGAAAAAAAAAGTCAATGCTCACTTGTATTCAACAATAAGTCTTTAATAAATCATCCACATACATGACCAAGATCAGGCACTCATTTCCAACAATATAATAATATAGTTTTGGACCAACAACACTCTTGCTAAAATCTAAACTCATCAAGAATCCATCCATTTTCTCGTACTCAGCATGAGGTGCCTTCTTTAATCCATACATGACTTTATTCAACCTGTACACATGATTTCTCATCGTATGTCATGAATCCCTCTACCTTCTTGATATAAACTTCTTCTTCAATCTCACCATTGAGAAATGTTGTCTTTACATCCATCAGATGTAGTTTCCAACTCATGGATGATAGTACGGATAGAAGTGTATTGCGATACTGTAAAAAATGTCTCATCATAGACAACTACCTCTTTTTGTGAGAATCCTCTGGCTACATATCTCTCTTTGTATTTCTCGACACTTTCATCAATTGCATGCTTGATTTTATAGATTCACTTGGAAGTCACCACATACTTCCCTTCTAGTCTCAGAACAATATCCCATACATAATTCTTCAATATAGACTGGTATTCTTTTGTCACAAAATATTTCCATATGTTTTCACATGTTTCTTCTCCATGAAGAGAACGCTCAGAATCAATGATGTGGCTCATGGATGAAAGGTAGCTCGAAAATCTCTTTTCTCTCTTGGGATGTGCCTTGAAGGGCTTGTATGTCCCTCTGCTTCCTGGAGATTTTGTCGAGCCCAAGAAGGCCTTTACTGCAATATCTTTAGGCATATCAACTAGAGCAATTGGATTAGTTGGAACAACTGGATCAAATGGAATAATTTATGTCTCCCTCTGAACTGATGAAGGGGGAGAATGTATTATCTCCCTGTCAATCTCCATTTGAGATTCTCTAGATCTTTGAAAGGCTATCTCTTCTTCAAAGAAAACATCTCTGGTTATCTCAATCTGTCTCTGACCAGAGATCTATATCTGATATGTCTTCAAAGATTCACTGTATCCCATAAATGTATCCTTTCTCCTTGAAGGGTCTAGCTTGGACCTCTTCTCTTTGGGTACATGAAAATACATTGGGCACCCAAATATAAGTGTTTAATCTCAAGCTTCACTTAAGTGAAGACTTCTTTAGGAGTTATGTTCTTGAAAATATGGCAACGACTCCTATTCTGAGCATATATTGTTGTCATACATGCTTCTTCCCACAAAATCTTATGAAGACTCTGATCATACATCATTGCATTGGTTGTCTCAATGATGGTTATGTTCTTCCTCCTTCTCAAATAGTTTTGACTCCCTATGATTCAAGTAAATCCCTTTGAATCCAAGTGTCTTCCTTTGAAGTCTAAAGTATAACCATATTCCTTTGTTGTTAACCTTCCCGGAACAAGAAAACAAACAAAAGGAAACAAAACAAGAATATATCCTAAAGGAGACTAATGAGTACATCTCTAGAATGAAAACAATTTAAGGATTGTTGTCACAACTACAACACCTACTTGTAATGTATCAAAGTTTATAAATGTAGGTTACAGACATGATAATTAAAAAAATCAAACCTGGAGTCTTCACTTCCAGTGTGTTATTCCTCTGAATGCACTGAGATCCTTCTGGATCCATGAATTTAGCAAAGGTTCCTTCCTCCTACAAGTACCCTGATCACAATGATACAAATAATATATAAAAGTGCATACCTGATGGTGTTGATATGATTTCTCCGATGGCACCTAGACAATCTCTTTCCTATGACATCGTCATGAAGAAGGTAGACATGGTGTCACCATATTTTCAGATTCTTCACAAATCCTTGTCAACTGAGATAGAAAATCTAACGGCTAGGCTAGGATAGAAACCTTAGGTTTTTTGGGGATTATGAATGCCAACAATAATCCTTAATAGAGTCACAAGAATACTGGTGAGTTGAAGAGCTCCTTCAATGAGCTACAGAAACCCTACAACCAAAAATCTACATAAAATTGTGAAGCCCTAGAAACCCTAGGGACAAAAATAAAAAAATTCTCATAAATGCAATCTAAGACTTGCTGGTGAGGTGTACTGAAGGAGGTCGTACACTCCTGTACAAATTTTATTCCCAATGTCCAAGTTTATGGTGAATAAAACACCTCAGAAAAGGAGGGTCATATGGAATTTGCAGCAAACCCTAGAGGGTCGTACATATCTGCAAAAGAAGAGGATGACTAGCTTTGAATGCTTGTGGATTGGGTTATTCAAGACCTAAGCTTTGAAACCATGTTGATTTTTCACTAAGCTAGGCTCAAGCATGAACTTCATTCCAATTTTAGCATTTTACTTGAACCATAGACAATTGGAGTTACACCATAAACAATTTGCTACAGTAACCAATAACACAAGAAGAAACACCATGCACAAGTACACAAGAAGTATCCTGGGAAACCCTTCTCAAGAAGGGAAGAAAACCCAACCAATCCTTTGCTATATTCTTCAAGAGAAATATCTCCCACACCATAAACCTAGCACACAAAAGGGTGCTCACAAAACCTAGAACACTAGCACCCAAGGGTGGTGCACACTTCAACCGAAGAACAAGTACTTAATTAAATTTCCAAACTCACACTTGTGTTATGTTTCCTAAATGGGGAAATTACCTTTATTTATTTTAGAATGGAAATATAAAAATTAGTGTCTATTGGCACAACAGGGCCGACCTCAATAACTTAAAATATAATTAATAATAATCATATTAATTATATTTTACATTGATTATATTTCACTTTATGGTGGGGCCGACCTATACCCTTTACATCACAAATAGGGTTACAGGTAAGTTTGACTCTTGGAAAATATAGCAATGGATCTCATAAAACCACTAGGGGCATCTCCACTTGCGCTCAACCACAGGGACGTCAAAGTCAACATATATTTGTCTCACTGTGTCTCATAGGAGAATCATCTGGACACACACTCACTAGTGCTCAGCCACTAGGATCACATCTAGCTGTGCTCATCCATAGTGACATCCTACTCAATATATCTCTATCTCACCACATCTCACAGGAGAATCATTTGGAGTACCACATCGTTTCAACTTCGTATCAGAGAGAACGACACACCCAACTCATGGGATTCATCACCCCAAATAGGGGCACACATTGTTCCATCTTCATCTCAGAAAGGAATCATAGACCCACCTCATGGAAACACTCAATGCATAGGATTCCTCACCCCACACAAGGGAACAGATCATTTCTTCTCCATCTCAGAGAGGAACCAGACACCCATCTCATGGGCACACCCAACTCATGGGCTTCCTCTCAAACCGACTCACTCAGTTTGTGTCCTAGAGGATGTCTCACGTAGTAATCATCAATATATATGAGCCCACACAAATGATTATATACCATGATGGAGAGGAACTTCTTACCCTAATGATGATCATTACACTCTCCTTCCATGATTCATGAGGAAATTCTCCTATTTTAATGATGATTTTGAACATTAATTAGCATGTTGGGATTTCATGGTGACCTTGTACCCTTTGGAGAGGGCATGAAACCCCCATAATGGAATCATACCCTCTTGATGGATGCCAATCCTTCTATTGATGCTGATAGATGTGATGATGATAGCACACCCCTTTGGAGGGTTCATGACACCTTCTTCTTTGATGACATCATGCCCTAGAAGAGGGTGTTATACTTATTATGGAATTCTTCACTTGATGATGATATATGACTACTTTGTACCTAGCATAGCATGATTAAGAGAGACTTGGAACCTTTGTTTGACCCTTTCATGGAAATATGTGAATTGTGAAGCATTATACACTACTTTGGAGGATGATGCCGTGCTTATTTCACTCACTTACTCACACGTGTGAATCTTGGAGAGAATTTATAATGGTTGTATAGCATTTATGGAATTTTTTACTCATTAATGAGGCATATTTTGGGGGTAAACCTTGACTTATCCACCTTGTTTAATGGATTTATTTCATTTTATAGATTTTACTTCATTTTATCTTTTTGTAGAGGATAGTGCTTGGTTTCCTCCTATTTATAGAGGGAGTGCTACCTCATTTGGATAATTTCACATTGTGGAGACTTCTCTTCTCTTGATTTATATCTCTTTTCTCTTGTACAATATGGATTTGTAGGTAGAGAAAACTCTTAAGGATGACTTGTTGATTTGGATTGTACTCTTTTCTTGGATGGATATTGGTGAATCTTGGATGAATGAATGATAATCTAGGTAAGTGGAATTATTTTTTTTGGTTATGTTTATGCATGATGGAAATAAAGTATTTATAAAGTGGGCATGGTCTTTTGTTTTTCATTACCCCTTTTAAACAAACCCTTATTCTAAGTCTTTGAGGAAGTTGCAAGTGGGATTCTTCCCTTATCTCATCCTAGAAGATTAAGAATCCTTATTTCAAATCTATAGGGATAGTGAGTGGAATTACCCTAGTCCTTTGAACCTAGATATATTGTATTCCTCTTCAAGTGTGTTTATCCTCAACTCCATATTCCGTAGGTAGAGAAAGGCACTAATATTCTCATTTATTATTTCATTGAATTCATTTTTCTTTTACTTTTAGGGTATTTTAGGGTTAAATTACAACAAAATATTTCATTTTTAGCATGAATTTACTTGGATGTCTTATCCTTATGGTTATAAAGTGTTTGAAATATATTATAAAATACGAAGAGTCAACTTTAATGCATTTTCAGCCACTTTCCAGGGATCACATCTAGGGTTTATAGTGTTGGTATATGCTCTTCTATTGCAGAATTTTGTTGTAATTCAATATCTATTTTACTCTAATTATAGCCCTTCATTTTTCACTTTATTATCATAGGTTTTTGGGTCATTTATTGTTGTTGTTGTAAACTGGTATATTGTTGCAATTTTTTGTTTTACAAGCTAGGTTTCTACATTATTGTGTAATTTCTGGATTTTGTGTGTTTGGGGACCTTCCTTGATCTCATACTAGCTCACCTAATCCATTAGAAAAACCATATGACCCTTTGAACTCAAATCTAGATATTGCATTTACATCCACCATAAACCCTAGTTTTTTGATCCTTTTGATTGGCAATGATAGAAGTAGAAGCATTAGGGGACTCTTGAATTGGTTTGACTAGGCCATTATATCCATAATATATACTACGGAAGCCTCGCTTGTGTTGGATTGTATCCATAATCAAAGTGAGGGGAGTATATTCTAACGTGACACTAGTGAATCTCCCAATTTACTCATTGTCTTACGCACCTAGCAAGGCTTTGCACTAATATGGAAGATTTTGCTGCAATATTTTGGCACCATTGATAAGGAGGAGTTGATTCCTTATTGTCAAGATTCAAAGTTTATGATTCAACCTAATTTTTATGAGTATATCTCAAACCCTCTTTAGTGTTCGCATATGGTGACTCCACATTCTCACATGAACCTAGAAATTGTGAAGTAAAATCCAAACCAAAGATACGTTGATCCAATTAAGTTCTATGAAAGAATATCTAAGATAACTTCTTCCTAAATAGGTACCATTTTTGGTAATATTTATTAGGTAGTTCAATGGTTGTTTAACCATGGATTAAATATGATTTTATAACCCTTGATATGTTTGGGATTCAAGGTTCCCAAACAAAATGCCTAAATATTTTGACAAATGGTTTCCTAGGTTTCCTGAAAATAATACCATAACCATTGAAGAGAATGTAAATTTGTTCTTGGAAGCCTATGATACTCACTCAAAGGTTTGTAGAATAGAATATGTGGTATTAATATATTTTTCTATATCCTTGAGTGGTAACACAAAGACTTATGAAAATCATCAAGTCTTGGGAATATTTCCAAAATGCTTTCACCAAAAGGTGGGACACTAAAAAAAATATAATATTTTTCATAACTCAATTTCATGAGGTTAATAAAGAGAATTCATAATATGTTAGGAGTTTCACCAAAGTTTTAATGGTTTAATAAAGTCCATTCCTAAAGACCTAAGGCCTAAGTATGTTGTTACCCTCTTGAAATATTTCAATGCCTTTAAGGGTCAATTATCTTTCCTCCTTAGAGATAAAACCCCTGGTAATGTTATTCAAGATAAGTATTATGCTCTCAAAATTGAGATGAATCTTATGATATAACCTTCTGTTGCTATGGAGACAATAAATACCATTTACCCCATTGATAATTTTGTAAGAAGTGCAAACCAAGTGTTTGAGAGAGTGACCCCTCAAATGTTACAAACACAAAATTATATTTTGATCATAATTGATGCTTTGGAAAGATAAAGGTCACAACCATGTTTCCCTTCTAATAATTGTAAGAATATTTCTTGAAACCCAAGTATAATACCCTTTATTAATCAAGAAAAAATCTTAGAAACACCTGATTCCTCTCCAAAGCTCGAGGAAGAAGATTCTCCAACCATACTACATACAATGAATCATGATAAAGGACATCCACATTTCTTCATCACCTTGATAGTGAATGATTTTTTCCTCCACAATTTTACGCTAGACTCAAGTTTTTATAATAATGTAATGTCTTTGAAAATCATGAATCAATTGACATTAGAAATTACATGGCCTTATTGGAATGTGTGTGGTATTGATTCAAGGTAAATCAAGGTTTTGGGTATCATTAAAGATTTACAGGTGGATTTGGAAAACCACCCTTCCATATCTCTCTCAGTGGACGTGGTTGTTATAGGTATTCCTGATTCTTGGGATATTCTCTTATCTAGAAAATGGTCTAGGAACTTGGGGAGTAGTATCCAAATGGTCCTAAATAGGGAGACAACTATGAGGCATCAAGTTGAATATTTTTGTAACCCTATAAATAAGTTGAGCTATACATATGAGGAATTTGGAAATCTATATGCAATTTAATAACACATAAAGATAAAAAAGTTGGAATTTGGACTATGTATTTTGATGGAGCATGTTCTAAAACAAGGCCTAGTAATGGGATAATCATAGTTTCACCTGAATTTGATACCAAGTTATTCTCATATAGGCTTGAATTTGAATGCACCAAAAATATTGTTCAATATGAAGCTTTGAACTTAGGGTTGGATATTTCCTTATATATGAAAATTAAATTCTTAAAAGTTATTGGTGAATCAGAACTAATTGTTTCTAAAATTAAAAGGGTTTCCAACACCAAGAATTAGAAATTAAGGAGATATAGAAACACAGTATTAGACACCATTGAATTTTTCGGATTTTCCATAGAAGTTTTCCATAGGGAATGAAATGCATTAGTTGATTCACTTATTATTGTTGAATCCACATTACAACCTTCAAACGATTTTATAAATGGGAAATACACCATGGAGGTAGTTTTTAGACCAACCATGCCAAATAACCTTGAACATTAGTAGGTCTTTAATGATTATTCCCAAATCCTTCATTTTAAGCATAGTGCAAAGTATTTTTTATAAGGTCAAATAAACTTTGAAAATCTAAAAATCAAAGAATTTCTAGAAGATTCCTTCCTAAAGGAGTGATTCCTTTAGAAAAAATCTTTGATAGATATGATATGTGTAAGAAGAAATTGATAGTTGATCAATCTAAGGAGGAAATTGAAATCAATATTGGTTCATAATATATCCCTAGAATGATCAAATTAGGTAAAAATACCACTCCTAATGAAAGGAGTAAGGATGTATTTACTTGGTCTTATGAAGACTTAAAAGCCTATAGAGAGGATGTTATCCAACAAAGTATTCCTTTGAAAGAGGATGCAGAACCTTTTAGACAGAAGTTATGACACATTAACCACAAGTTATCCCCATTGAGTGAGATCGGAAGA
>CBVK0100410292.1:0-12525 GCA_900067695.1 Picea abies | reverse complement strand
CAAACTCGTCGGGAACAACCCCCATATTCCCGAGTCTCCCATCTTCAAACCCTTGTTCTAGTAAAGAACAACCTATCCGATGACATCCCCGTCTGGTTAGGCAATCTACCAAAACTCCACTCTTTGCAGTTATCGTTCAACAGTTTTATAAGCCGACTACCCAATTCTTTTGGTGTGAATTCATAACATGATCTATTGGATTTGTGTGTACAGGTACTCTGGTAGCCCTAGAGTGCAATATAAATCGCAAGACAACGACATCTATTATCGTAGGAGAGAGTGATGAATATGGTGATTTCATTGTGGATGTAACCTCGCTTTTTCATCCAGAAGAGAGGATTAATATATGCAACATGAGCCTACTTAGCAATCCGGAAGAATCATGTAATACGCCATCAACAACTACACCCTCCAAACTCATCCTCATGTCAAATTCAAATGGAGTTCACACCTATAACACTGGGTCTTTAAGCTATCACCCACAAGATATTCCTTGCCTCTGTTACAAGGAGACTATACACGAAGCCTTAGAGAGAGAGTAGGCCTCAAAAGCAAGCACAACATGTTTGGAGTACTCAAAGAGAGAGAGTAGGCCTCAAAAGCAAGCACAACATGTTTGGAGTACTCAAAAAGAAGTATGAACTTGGTAACTTATTTTTTCATTATTATTTATGCATTATTTTGCATTTTGCATAATACTTGATATTCTTCCTCTACATCAAAACATATATGACCAATCACAGAGTAACCTTCTATATGAGTTTTACCTAATTTAAATTGGCATGATATAGATTTGGAGCTAGTGGTGAATCAGGGACTTGAGGGAAGTAATTATTTTGTATGTTCCCTTAATTTGCAAAGATTTATACCAATTATGACTTATAGATCTATTAAGGATTCTTGGAACAATCATAATAGGGTTTTAAGCAAGCGTGTACACCATGGAATTACGTCACTATTAGTATTCAACAATTATAGATGGAATTAGTATATTTTTTTGAAAAATTATTTGGATGCTCGCTCATAAAGATTAAGGTAACCTGCAATGTTATATTATTTTTGAATTCTTGAAGTAGCATACAGTGTTGCAATACCTTACATTCAAAACCCTTGACAACTCTAACTGAAGAATGAGAGCATGAATCTTTGGGAGCAGATCAGGTGAAAAATAATATGTTGATAATGCAGAGAAAGCCTTGCAAGGGACAAAAGGAGAGCAATAATAAGTGGGCTAAAATGTAGTATCTTTGCCTCAAATCTTATGATTTCCAGCTTGATCCAGAAACAAGATATAAACAATAGAAACCTCAAATCGAATACATCAATAAAGCCAGAAAAAACATAAAGAAATTTTACTAGTGAAATCACCTCCAATTCTAAGACCACAATAAAGTCGTAAGAACAGAAAGAAATTTATGGGTTCCTCGCCCTTACCAGTGAAATCGATTGTTGGACCTAATAGAATACTTCTCCACATTTTAAAGAGACCTAATCAACTCCCTCTCCATAGTATAACACAGTTTAAGGGGCCTGATCGGCTCCCTCTCCATAGTCTAACGGATATCGATCCTCGATTCCATACTTTTTTCTCCACTTCCAAAGATTAGAATAGTAAATACCAATGAACTTAACCAAATGAACTTAGTACATATATGCAAAAAGTGTTTAATTGATAAAGTACCTGGCCATATCTCTTTTAATGTAAACACATTACCAAATGCATGAACTATGGCAATCACATGGACCAAGTTCATCTGGGAAAATCTAAAAATGTTCATTTAGTTCTATATTCAAATAATTATATATAGTTATATAGTTCTATGTTCATTTAGTTATATATAGTTATATTTTTAATATTTAAACTTAACAAACAGGAATCGGTAAAAATATTTGACATCTTTGAACCGAAAAAAATCCTCGCACCAAGATGAATTAATCAACAAATTTTCTCAAACAACTCTCTTTGGCACTTACATTTTTTCCTTTACCAGAGACTATAGGTGCTCCAAGTGTCTTCTCTACTTCAGCAATTTCCAGTTTACATTATTTTCCCGGTCTAACTAACTCAATTGAATCATTTAAGTAAGAATCCGTAAAAATATTTGACATCTTTGAAACAAAACAAAAAAAATCCCGCACCAAGATGAATTAATCTACAAAATTTCTCAAATGGATCTATTTGGCATTTAGACTTTTTTTTTATTTACCAGTGATTATAGCTGCTACAAGTGTGCTTCTCTACTTCTGTTGTTTCTCTTTCAAACAACAAACAACAAACAATAGAATATACGGGCGGCACCTTCTGCGGATGTCACTTCTCTTTATTTTTCCTTACAACAGGTGACTCCTTTTCAACCTATCTTGTTGCGTATAAAATTGGTCAAACAATAGCTTTCTCAACAAAGGCAATGATTTCTCCTTCACGGGGTTATAAACAACACTTCTCTGGCAACAATCACTTCTCCACACAACACCTCCTTTAATCGAAACAACAAATGTACTCTCTCCTGCAGCAGCTTCTGCACTTCCTTAATGTATCCTAAGCCCACTCGCCTTATCAACCTTGCTCGGCTTCTCTACTCCGATGCCAAAAAAGAAACACAAAAAATTCATAACACTGTGCACATAAGAGGAGACAAAACTATCTCACTCACACTCTGATTATTATTGATGAGAAATAACTTATGTGAACAATTAAGTTTAATAAACTCCTGGAAATATGGACCTGAAAACAACTCAAAAGATAAGAATATCTATGTTCTACAATCTCCAAATAACTACATGTTATTATTCATTTCAAATATTAATTCTATCACAACATTGAGTAACTCATCAATGTTTTTATTAATTCTATCACAACATTGAATAACTCACCAATATTTTCATTTTTCACTATACAACTTTATGTTTTCAATTCTACTATTCCTATCATTGATAATAATGAAAACTTATTTTACTATACACCTTCAAGTTTTCAATACCATTAAATTGTACACTCTAATATCTCATAATTGACCATGAAAGTGTATTTCTATATCATTACCATTAAATTGTACACTCTAATATCTCATAATTGACCATGAAAGTGTATTTCTATATCATTAATAATAATAAGAATGTAAACTTATTTTACTATACACCTTCAGTTTTTCAATACCATTAAACTATACATTCCTCTAATATCTCATAGTTGATGATGAACGTGTGTTTCTATTGCAACGTAACTAGTGTTAAGCTAAACAGAAATACTACGAGTCATGCCAAGATGGAATTTCATTCTTCTATTTTCTTTATTATGATATGTTAAATGAGTGATAGTAAAATGTTAGTTGTGCAATGATTTAAATGCAAATGAAAAGAATAAAAAGAACACTATTTTGAATGTATTTATTGGTAAGAGATCAATAATATCTATATCTTATATCACAAATATTATTAAATTATACTTTAAAAAATTTAGTTTAATCTTATATGTATGATATATGTAAAGTTAACATTAATTCATTAATATAAGTACTTTTTTGGGAGCGCCTTATCATTTCTAGTAATGGTCATCAAGCTCTTAAAATGGTCAACAGACATTTCTTCACAACGACAACGCAAGAATCACAATTGCAATAACCGATCTAACCTGGTTCGTTATATCTAAAGTTGTATTCAAAATATCTTAGTTTCTAAGTTAATAACTCTGCTTCAATTTTGACTATGGAAGTAACTTTGCAAACTCTAAATTATTAGGATGAGATGGAACAACCAACCATACAATACAAATACAATAATGACACTTGAAATTCTTCAACTAGGCAGAGACTAGCTGCATCGCAACTATTTCCCTTGTTTTTTTTTCAATAACTATGGCTAAGTTTGTTCTTTAAACAATGTTATTTTTTTTCATAACTATGACCAAGTTTTTAGTTGTTTATTAGTCCCTCTATGGTGAGATTATTTTTATTTTTTGATGTTATATGAAATAATATATTGGTGTTTTATAAGGGACATATTTTCACTCTTATAAGTTAGTAGTTTGTAAGGGGCATACTATCACTCCTCCCACATATGTTTGAATCTTGGCTTGTTATCCTTTTTTCTTATGTTCAAGGAATATTAGCTCTTAGTCAATTAGAAGCAATTTTAGGTCTTACTCCAAGACCAAAAAGTGGTTTCAACCTAGATAGTATTCGCAAGAAAACCAATTTCCTATGTGGTCATTGTCAAGGCTAACTACCTCCAGTAGGGTCATGTTCTTTCTATTAGCATTTAGCCTTAGTCCCATACATGAGATTAGATATACCCCGAGCAGGTCATCTGTCTTATAGTAGCATCTAGTCTTAGTCTCATACATGAGACTAGATATACCCCAAGCAGGTCATGTGCCTTATAGTATCATCTAGTCTCAATCCCATACATGAAACTAGATACTATTATGGGTCATATGATTTCTAGTATCATCTAATCTTAGTCCCATACATGAGACTAGATACTACCCTAGTTGCAGTTTAACCTTTTGCTCATGAAGATTGTCGGTTGGGATGATATGAATCATGTTACCATCATTTTTTTTACTTTGCATTTAAATAAATGCAATTTTTAATTTCCTATTAAAATTTCCACTTAAATATATACAAAATTGCACCAATCTATAACTTCTTCATCTTATTTGACGTTGTATCTAGGTGAGTAGGATTTTTATTGAATTTTTTTCTTTAAAGTTTTTATTGAAAATTTTCTATTTAAAATTCTTATTTTGAACTTAGCAATGAACTTTTAAAGTCCATTAATACTGAAAATTGGTATCACTAAATTTCGTACATTGAATATAATTACTCACTACAACCTCGATCATATGGATATTGTTGCCTTTTCAATACTACCTTCAAAATAACATCTCTTAATGACAAAGCTTTCCAAACTAACTCATGTTTTTGTTTTACTTCCCTGAAGAATGCTTGAATCATTGAAGCAATAAATGAAGACATCCCCAATTATGTCTCTTCAAATGTGATTGTTGTGCAAGGAATTGTTAGACGGACAAATTTGCTAAAATTATAAGAAATGATGAATTAGATGACATCACGGCATGAAATTATAACAAAAGAACATGTGATAATCCTATGTTAATTTATATTATTCACCAACATGTATTATGGATTTATTAAGTAATTTGAATGATAAAAATAATGAAAGAATTTGTTTTTCGATTGTTTTGTACTCAATAGAAAGTAATAATGAGTACTTCATCTATGTCTTATAGTAGTAATATTTAAGGTAGAGAAACATCAATAGAAAGTAATAATGAGTACTTCATCTATGTCTTATAGTAGTAATATTTAAGGTAGAGAAACACCATGTCGATGCTAACTTTGTATCTTGTAGCAAATACATGTTCAATATGTTGATCAATCAATTGCTTAGATAATCTCGTTTACTAGATTATAGGCATTTTTAAAAGTGATCAACTTCATTGGATTGTAGCCATCGTAGCAAATACATGTTCAATATGTTGATCAATCAATTGCTTAGATAATCTCGTTTACTAGATTATAGGCATTTTTAAAAGTGATCAACTTCATTGGATTGTAGCCATCGTTAACTACCTATTCATTGGATTGTAGTCATCGTTAACTACTTATCCAATATGTTGATCAATTGTTTAGATAATCCAACTCGTGTCGATGCTAACTTTGTATCTCGTAGCAAATACATGTTCAATATGTTGATCAATCAATTGCTTAGATAATCTCGTTTACTAGATTATAGGCATTTTTAAAAGTGATCAACTTCATTGGATTGTAGCCATCATTAACTACCTATCCAATATGTTGATCAATTGCTTAGATAACCCAACTCACTAGATTGTAGGTATCTTTAAAAGTGATCCACTTCATCGGATTGTAGTCATCTTTAATGAAAGGTACTTTAAGATTTAAAAGTGATTCATTTCATTGGATTGTAGTCATTTTTTTATGAGAGGCACTTTAAGATTTGCGGACAAAAATGAAAATGAACTATGTTATAAAATTAATAAAAAACCAAATATATTATTCAAACAAGTAGCTTTTTAAGTAAAATGAGGAGAGAGAAAGTTCAAAACTATGAAGAATTGATGTGTTGTTTGATTTCAACAAACACAACAAAACAATGATATCACATCATATTTGATTGTTTTGGAAGCTCTAAACATTGTGGGGTTTTGTTGGAGTGATGATTGTGGGGTTTTGTTGGAGTGATGATTGTACAAAGAGTAAGCTATAAACTTATTTAGTGCTCTTATGTTGACAAGCCCTTTTGTGATTATTAAGGACCTTTAACAAACTTGGAAGGGAAGTTTTGTGTAGAGTTTAGGAAGAAGGCTACACTAAGCAAAAATATTAAAGTAAAAGCACAAATAAGGTTTGCAATGGTAGAAGAACGTACACTTTTGAAATATTTCAAGGATTTTTTCAATTACTTGGCATGCATTATGTAAACTATTGTACTTGTCATACATTGAAGCTAGCATAGTACCCACAAAAACTTCTAACTTAGACCACTTGCATTGATATTTTTGCAAATGTTGTTGTCAGTGTGGTACACTAATAGTCTATCGCTTGATTTGATTACACAAAGAAATACCCATTTGTGGGCAGTTATGCATGTGCATTGATTTTGATAATACATCCTCATCACTTTGTCTCAGAAGCGCAATTTTTTACATGGCCTTTTGAGAGTATCCTTACATACGAAAGCATTGTTATATATGTTGGCATACATTGAAATTGGTTTGTTCCTCTTCACTTTATCCTTATGCCACTGTGAAATAATAATAGAGGTGGGAATAAGACAAGAGCCGCATAAATAAATAAAAAGATGATCGGAATGCATATGCATGTGATAGAAGGAACTTTGATAGGGATATGTAGTGGGGGCTATGCCTATCTTAGGGACCACATTTTGAAGAGGATCATGCCATTACCATCTCGAGAATTACATTATGTATAATTATCTACATGATCACAAATTTCATTGTGTGAAGATGGTGGGCAGGAAGAACTTGAGATAACCATTATTAATAACCACAGGGACCACATTCTGAAAGCATCACACCATTTCGATCCTGAGCATCACATTCTACATAATTATCTCCATATTGATTGTAAGTTTGTTGTATGAAGACATTGGGTAGGAAGAGCTTGAGATAACCATTACCTGGCATGTCACAACACTGACATTGTAAAAACAAAAACAACTCATGCATGTACCTAAGCCAGTAGCTATTGTTGTCAGTTTCATGCATGTGTTCTTGAGCATGCTTTGGTGGATGTTACCTTGTGGTTGTGGTTGTGAATGTGATAGAAGCACCACCACACCGATGAATTAACAACTGAAAATGAGCCTTAGCATTTTCAATATCCAACATTCTCAAAGTCGATTCTCCACATCTCGAGTTTGAATGAAAAATTATCAACATGTTGTATGACATGTTGGTTATATGTTGACTTTTTCTAAGAGCGTATGTCAAGACCACCTTAGATACCATTATATCATCCATTTCTTCGAGAGATATTCTCTCTTGAAATCATAAGTACTAAACATGGAGGTTTTCAAAGCAATGTTAACATCATAAGTTTTAATGCAACTAATAGAATATTGATATTGCCTTGGTATATTTTCATACAAAGTGTTGTTGCCTACCCCCCACATTGAAGCCACATAAGTCACTACAATAAATTTTCATTTACATGGATATTAGACTATTAATGTTGGTCATTTTGATTGACCACATGGAATTACATAAATCTTCCGCCCATTGTCTTTTTCTCTTCAACGACCGTTGGTATTTCACTAAATCCTTAAATAAGTATTGGTTTGCATTTAATTGGGAAACCATGAATTTTAACACTTCATTCAACTGGTTGCATTTAATTGGGAAACCATGAATTTTAACACTTCATTCAACTAGTTGCATTGAACTAGAGGGCTTACTTATGACCTTGAAGAATGAATGGTTTATGTAGTAAGGGAATGATAACATTGCACAATGGGATCAATCAACTTTGGAGAGGGAGGTTGTCAAGATGCTTCCTCCTAAGCCCAAAGCAAGGCATTGATGGAATAGATTCCCTTCTTCTACGTGTAAGGCATCCATAGACTACACATATTGGTTTTGCCTCATGAGCCCATGAAAGAGCTAGGTCTAGAGGGCATATAATTGCTAAGGCATGCATGAATTTCATTGATATAAACATTTGCAAACCTGGGCCACATTAGTTCCTTGAAATCATAGCTTATTGACATTGCCTACACTACCTCCCTTCTGCTACAGATTAAAGTTGCTTGTTGCATCGCCATGCTATTGAACATGTTGAAAAAAAGAACTGACCTGAGATGTCCATTGACATGTTGCTACAAGTAAGGGCACCTCGATGCATGGCAATGCCCATTTTTATCTTGGGATGGAGCTATAACCTATGTCTAAATGTATAAATATTATCATTGTTGTGATTGAAATAACACTAGTAAATTGTAACTAATGGGTGATATCAATGTAGCTTCTAAAGCATCTAAAATAAAGGCGGGGACTCATTACTTTACAACTACCCCTTGTTCGTATTTTTTTTTTTATCCATTCCAAGTTTTTCACATTGTGATATTTAATTTGTTTTGGAAGAGCTTATTGAAACTTGGCCTTTTTTCTTAGATTCATATCCATTTTCAAAATAAATTATCTTAGAATTTGATAAATATGTGATAAAAATTAAAATGCTTGAGCATTATTAAATTTTATTGGCAACACATGATAAGAGAGCTTGCCTATGTGACTTGTAAAACAGTACAAACGCGTATACTAAATTTTGTTTTCTCGCCATCTTATTGAATTGATGTTTTTTTTGTTTTTAATAAGTGTGAAAATTTTCATTTATTGATTAATCCAAACATTTATATAAAGTTGGTTTATACAATATTTTTTGAATGCATTCAAATTTATGATTTGAAAATGTTATTATATATATATATATATATATGAAGATTAAACAAATAAATTTAATTACCACAAAAAATTTAATAATAAATAATTTGAATAACTTAATGTAACTTAAAACTCGATAAAAAAAAAAAAAACTAAAAATCATACATTAAATATTATCCTTTTTTTCCAACAGAAAATTTATCCATTATATTGATATATAATTTTTTTCAATACTGAAAACACATCTCATAATCTTCTCACTGCTAGCCCAAAAGTACCAGACCAGTGGCTTGATGGATACAATGTCCAAAACAAGCTAACAAATAAGACAAAAGCTAAAGCAATCATCAAAAGGGCCAGCCATAAAGTTCCCCAATTGTGACTGGAAAGTCTCCAGACCCTTTGACATCCACAACAAGACTCTCAAAAAGATACTCCAAAAAAAGCAACTAAGAGGAGTAAATACACGAAGAGCCAAAAGCTACTAATGTGACTCTAAAACCATGAAAGAAGAAGATCAAAGAAGGAACTTCCAGTCAAGACTAAAAGATCTTTAGATACATTGTTTGTCCCATCGCTCCTTCCATCCACTTATTGTACGAAATTAATCATTCTTGCTTTTGGAGAGCCTTCTTTGATAAGTGGTTTGCATCCACATTAGATTCTCGGTAAATATGCAAGAAGTTGATTTCTTCAAAAAATTTAATGAGA
Source organism: Picea abies (assembly GCA_900067695.1). NCBI lineage: Eukaryota > Viridiplantae > Streptophyta > Pinopsida > Pinales > Pinaceae > Picea > Picea abies. Next base: position 2,867 of record CBVK0100410292.1, on the reverse strand, counting down.
TCTCTGATTTTTTCTTTCCAGAAGTCTAATGTTATGGCTTGCATATTGTCTTTGTTGTTTAGCCAGTGAATAACAATTTGGGAATCTCCCATAACCTTGATGTGGTCAAGGTCCAATCTAGAAGCCAAAATCAAGGTAGCCCAGACCCCCAGAAGTTCAACCCTGATATTTGTTCCCTTGCCACAATTGTATGTCCATTTGTATGAAATTTGTTCAGTGCATCGAATCACCCCTCCTGCACCGCTCAGTTGTCCATTCTTTTGTGTTGCGCCATCAAACTAGCCTAGAGTAGCCCCATGAAGGTGATGTGTACCTGTTGCCCGTGCCAAAATCTCCTTCTATAAAACTGGAAGAGTGTTTAAAGCTCCAAGTGTTTTATAAACAACTGAAACGAAAGATGGGGTACCATTTTAAAAAATTACTCTATTGCGTTCCAACCACACATTCCATCAGATTAAGGCAGGTAAAGTATTGAAATCAGATTGCCCCTTTAACCACATAGCATAGCAAATGCTTAAAGTGTTTCCTTCCCACTCTTTCGATATGCTTAGGCCTCTTCTGATTCTAAACCAAACCTATTTGGTAAAAGAACAAGTGATCAAAAGATGATTTGCAGTCTATTGCTCTTTCTTACAAAGTTGACAGATATTTGGCCCCTCCCAGACTTTTGATTATAACTTGTCCCAAGTTAATATCTTGTTTTCTGCCACCAACCAAATGAAGAGTTTTATTTTCAGTGCTAAATTCCATTTCCAACAAGAAAGTAGCCACCCGCCATGTGACTTCTGCCAAAGTTTAGAAGTTAGAGCGTCATAGACATTTTTGACAGAAAGAATTCTTGACTTATCTCTGCCAATCCATTTTAAGTCATCTGGTTTGTCCTGAATTTGTATCCCTGCTCCATATAAAGCTCTGTGGAAAGAATCCCATTCCTTTGCCACTTCTCCAACCAGTCCCAAATCACCATTGTCTTTCTAATGTATTGAGAGGTATCCTGGATGCGAAGGACCTTTTTCCTAGTAAAGAAGTGTTAAATTTTTCTCTTGTAAGGAGAAAAGAAGATCTTGAGAGAGAAAAGATGAGATCCCCAGGCCCAAAATCTGATTTCTTCCAATTAAAACAAAGTTCCCGGGGCCCAGACTCCATCTCAACCACTATGTGATGAGATGCATCGACTTTAGTAGGTTTTTCCAAGTGTTTGAGGCAGCAGTTGTGCGGAAGGAAACCGATCTGAACCATGTAGCTACTGATCGAAACAAGAAATATTTTTCCTTTACGAATCTATGCCAAATACCCCCCTTCATTAAAAAACGCCAAGGAGTACTTGTCGTCATGGCTTTTTTTAAGAGATGGATATTCTGAAAGCCCCATTCTCCAAAAATCTTTGGTTTTGCTAACGACCCCCATTTACACATGTGGAAATGGAATTTACCGCTACAACCATTCCAAAGAAAACTAAACATCACATTTTTGATATGGTTAAGAACCGAGGCTAGAATGATCGCCATTTACATCCAATAATCTGAATGGCTTTCCAAAATTGATTTTAAAATAATGAGATAACCTCCCAGGGACATCCATCTATTATACCAATGGACAATCTTATTTTCAATATTTGCTAGTAGCCACCTCCAATCTTCCGCCTTGTAAATTCATGTTTTGAGATAGAAGTCGAGATATCTGAAACCTTCAGAGAGGTCATCAAAGTTATAGGGAAACACAACTTTAAACTAATCTAACTCCTCCCCTTGAATACTGACGTAGTGCATCGTGGATTTGGAAACGTTTACCTGCAAACCTGACACACTACAAAAAAAATTAAAATAATAGCAATCTCCTGCCACTCCTAAAGTGTAGCCCTGGTCATAATTAAAACATCATCCACACACAGTAGATGGAGGATCCTAGCAAGTCTGGAAACCTTCATGTCAGTCAGCTTTCCTTCACTCCGGCTTTTTTTCTAAAGAAGACTCATCCCTTCCATAACTAAAAAAAAAAAGCAGGGGAAACAAAAGACAGCCTTGTCTTAATCCACAACCATTCTGGAAGAAGGGAGTTGTACCACACCCACGATGGGGAGAAAATAAAAAAAAATTGTCCTCCTCAAAGGAACAGATCCTTTCCCTCTACGATTCCTAATTTGGGAAGTCTGGGACTCAGCCCGACCCTCTGGTCAAGGTTCTCTGATTCTCTAAGTCAAACAAGACTTAAAGACCTTGATAGTCTCACCTCTTAATCAAACACATGCCCTTTCGGCTTCTGGTGCAGGTCTTATGATACCTGCGACCTTCTCCTTCACGCTTCAGCGAAGTCTCAGAGTTGGCGTTAGCCCCTTTTCTCTTGGCCCCTCCTCGGATGTGACCTTGGGCGATGACCTCACGCCAACACACAATTGTGGGCGTGACCAAAGCTGGTTTGAAACCAAACTAATTTCCAGACCACAATTCTCCTCGAGCCTCCACGTGTCCTTTCTCCAAAACCGGGGTTTGGATTGCCATGATGCTTTGAGATTCAATCTCTTAATTCCAGCTTAATAGAAATTAGGGACGAAGGTTACTCTCCTTATCCCAATACAGAAATAGATAAGGACGAAGGTTACTCTCCTTTTTCTTGCTCAATCTCTATTTTTTTTTATTAGAACTGATTGTTCTTATTTCAATCCTTCCTCAAAACCGAGATTTTTCGCTCTCGTCTCTGCATTTTTCCGCAGGTATTCCTCTGCCCACCACACTTTCTTCCTTGCCTTCCTCAGCAATATTGCACGTGGCTCAAATTCCTAGTTCGTGGTCAGGTCTGGAAGCCTTACGGATGGGCGGTCTGTCCCATCCCCTCATTAACTCTTGAGGAGGTCTTCCCACCTACCAGCC
>CBVK0100410291.1:0-12525 GCA_900067695.1 Picea abies | reverse complement strand
GAGATCGGTCTCGGCATTCCTGCTGAACCGCTCTTCCGATCTCACCAACTCCTGCAGAAAATACAAGATATCTTTGTACCAGGGGCATGCTGATAGTGGCACATTGCCTTGGGAACCCCTGTTGGATGATTCAGTTTGCTCATTGATAAAACTGATTTCCAAAGCTTTATAATTGGATTCGGCCAGGAGCTTGGCTAAACCATGCCCCTTTATTAGCTTAGTGGGCTTAATTTCCAGGTCGAATTCTAGGATCTTGGCGATCCATTTGCTTCTTCTTCCGTCTATATCATGCTATATAAGAATGTCCTTCACAGAGGTCGAAGGAACATATGCAATGATTTTTTAGTGTAAGACATAGACCCTAAAAGCTTTGAGAGATTTCACCAAGGCATAAGCCTGCTTCTCCATGATCTCATATCGGAGCTCTACATCTCTCAGCGCCTTGCTAAAGAAGGCAATAGGCTGCTCTTGCCCATGATTTTTTTTCTGCAACAGGACCGCTGCTACCGTGTCGAAGGAGGCAAAATAAAATATCATAAAATCTTTAGAATAATCTGGACTGATCAGCACAGGAGCCTCGGTCAATGCTTTCTTTATTTGGTCAAAAGACTCTCTAGGTTCAGCAGTCCATTTTATTTCATGACCCTTCCTGAGCATGGTTGTGATATGTTTCACCAATTCAGCGAAATTTGAGACAAACCTCCTCGGGAAATTAATCCTTCCCAAAAATGCTTGGACCTCCTTTTTAGATCTGGGAACTGACAGGGCCTGAATTTCTTTTACCCTGTCAGGATCAATTCTTACTCCCCCTACTGAGACTATATGGCCTAACAGCTTCCCCTCTTGCATAGCAAATAATGATTTCTTGGGATTTAGGGAAAGGCCAAACCTGTGACACTTCAGGAAAACCCTCTTTAAGTGGCAGTGGTGCTCTATATCAGACTTGGAGAAGACTGTGATGTCATCTAGGTAAATCACCACAAACTTATATTTTTCCCCGATGAAGGCTATGTCCATGGCTCACTGAAACGTTGCTCCCGCGTTCATCATCCCAAATGGCATCTTGGCATACATGAACGTGCCCCAAGGAGTGGTGAAGGTTGTCTTTTCTCTGTCTTCAGGCAAGACTGATATTTGATTATAGCCAGAAAATCCATCAATCATAGATATCCTAGATGCACCAATGACCCTCTGCAATATATGTTCCATGTTGGGTAGGGGGTAATTGTCCTTCCTTGAACTCCTGTTCAAGTTCCTGAAATCGACACAGAGTTTGATTTCTCTGCTCTTCTTTCTTACTGGGACCAAATTTGCTACCCAGCTAGAGTATCTCAAGGGGACTATAATTTGGGCATCCAACATCTTTTTCACTTCCCTCTCCATGACAGGTAACAGCGTAGGATTTATCTGTCTCAGCTTCTGCTTGAAAGGTCTAGCCTCCTCTTTCAGTGGGATCTTGTGCTCGATTACTGACATGTCGTATGTCTTGAGGTCTTCGTAGGTCCACGCAAACATGTCAGTGAACTCCCTCGGCAAGTTAGTATATCCAATCCTCTGCTCCTCAGTCAAACTCTTGGACAGCTTGACCAACTTGGGCTCCTCTAGTGTGCCTATATTGCACTCAGTCGTATCAGCATCATCTCCTGAAATTCTGCCCTTCATCGCCACATCATTCCCATCGAACAATCTTTCTAATGGGATCAGACCTTTGGGTATATGATTGCTCGGTAGTTGAATAATCTGATGGTCAGCAACTTTATTCAACAACTCCCCAGGGTGGTGGTCAGGTTCCTCGTCAGGGTCCTCATCTATGTGCAATGTAGAGAAGTCGTCGATGGACTGGAGGAATTTCTCAATCTCCTGATCATCTTCAAATACCTTCCAATGTTTGACATTGTCCGGTACGGAGGTTCTGTATCTTATTTCCACCTCTGATCTGTCAGCGGGAAGCGCAAGAGCTTCGAACAAACTAGTTGAGAAGGCTTGAAAATCAACTGGAGCATTTTCTTCCCTTGGAATGAAGGTGATGTTAAAATCCAGGAAGAAACTGTCGACAAGGTCCCATACCTCGTTCCTGTAATTCTTGAGACGAGGGTGCTTGGTCTGATAAATGTTTTTGACCTGTTGGACAATTAATTTTGCATCCCCGAACACCGCCATCTCCCTGATTCCCATTTCTTGTGCAGCCCTTAATCCCAGGACCAGAGCTTCATATTCTGCCACATTGTTGGTGACTTCAAATTCCAGCTTGTATGATAGTGCTATGGTTTCCTGAGAAGGAGATTTGAATACCACTCCGGCACCGGCACCTATACTGGAAGAGGCTCCGTCAAAGAACATCTTCCAAACAGAGGTAGTTGGAGGGGGCACCCCCTGGTTAAGACTGAGCTGCTTTCTGATCTGTAGAGGGGTCTCAGGTTCATCAATGACCTGCAATAAGCTAGATCCTAAGTCAGTGTCTAAGGCATAGATGGGATGATTAGTGGGGTTTGTTTCATCACTGACAATGTAGGCCAGCTGAGCTTCTCTGTACAATCTCCTATGTTCCCCCCCAAACACTGGAATGGTGGCATAGGTGAGATCCATCTGCAGCATCCCTCCAAGTCTCTTAATCTAAGACCTTGACAACAGCATGCCAAACTTGGGGGGAACATCAGCTACCACTATATCCATGACCATGCTTTTCATGGGCAGCTGAAACAGGGAAACTACCAGGTCCTTGATGACTCCCAAACATTGTACCCTCCTGGATTCGAAAGAATAGAGGTCATGATAGGCTCTGGTGACTTCTAATCCTAGCTCTTCCATGACGGCTTTAGGCATGAGGTTGTGAGAAGCCCCTGAATCCATTAGGAAATTATGCAACACTTTGTCATGTATGTTCAGGGAGGTGTAGAAGGGAGGGGATGAGTCATCTCTTTCTTCTACCATGGGACCTAGGACCACTGCAGGTCTTTCATCTTGGAGGCTTATGAAGTCTATGGAAGGGCTAGAGGCTTCGGATTTCAACAGGTCGGAGAAGCACCTTTTAAATTCCCCATGTTTGATTAACTCAGTGAGGGGCACAGGGATTTTGATCTTTTGAATTTCATGCTCGAAATTGAAAGAAGATGTAAGCTTCGGAATTTCTCTAATCTCAGGAGCATGATTTTGGATAATAGGGGAGAGAGGTTGGGCCTTCTTGCCTTTGTGGTTGTCTGTTACCTCGTCAGCAGGCTTCTCTGCTCTGGTGGATGACTCAGGAATGTCAGGTGCTGCTGCCCTCCTGTCTGATCTCAGGTTATACCTGCCTCGGCCACCGCCAGCTTTGTCTCCCTTGTTTAGTTCATTTAGTTGACTGTTCATAAGGGATTCCTCATATGCTGACTTAGTTAGATGGGGGAAAGGAGGAGTGACTTCTACAGAGTGGATTTTAGGCTCAGGCTCGTCTGTTTCTCTTTCTTCTTCCTCAACTACAAAATTGTTCTGAAAAGGATCCTGAATCCTTTGGTCAACTATGTCCCTTTCCTTTTCTTTGTGCATAGTCGGAGGAAATAAATTGTTTGACCTTCTGAAACCTCCTCTGTTATCGGCGTTCTGAGGGCCTTTGTTCATTTGTTTTCTTTCCATATTTAATCTCTCCATCTCTTCTTTCAACACGTTCAATAGCTGGGTCAGCTCATTTACTTGAGGGTGGGGAACCGATGGGCCGAAGATGTTGGAGCTAGACACCGAGGCTTCTGATTTTCCCTTTCTTCTGTCAGTGTCGGCTCTGGTCCTCAATCTGTCAGCTGCTATCATGTTGGATTCCACTTCTATAGCTGCATCTTGCATCTAAGCTAAAGAGGTGGCTCTCCTTTCTCTTAAAATGAGATAGAAATCAGGGTCAAAAGTACTGGCATATGAAATTTAGGCAGAGGCTTCTGAAGGCTTTATTTCTGCAGGAATCTTGTTGTACATCTTATTGAATCTTTTGGAGAAGTCAGAGACTGACTCTCCTTCCTGCTTCTTCAGGGACCCAAACTCAGTCATGTAATAAATGTAATCTTTCCTATCTCCCCACTGCCTCAGGAAAACATTATCCAGGGCTTCAATACCAGCAATAGATCCAGGGGCCAGTCCCCTGAACCACTTCCTCACCTCACCATCCAAGCTCTGGACAAAGACTCTCATCCAGACATCTTCATTCTCAATATTCAGGTTATCTGCATAACTATAAAAAGCATCCCAGTGCTCTTCTGCAGTTATGTCTCCCTCCTCAGTGAACTTGGGCATATACTTCAAGTAGTCTCTAGCAGGGAGAGGATTCAAAGGATGGGGCAGGACCAAAGGAGCATATCTAGCGGCGAATATGGCATCCATTCTGTTTTGTGGGGGATTAGCACCAGCCATAGGGATGTTGAGTGGAGGAGAACTCAGAGGAGATGGAGTGTGAACATGTGAGGTAGGAAAAGAGGTCCTCACAGGGGATGATGGGGAAAACAGAGAGAAGTCCAAGGGGCTTGAGTGTACATGTGTCTCTTTCTGCGCAGCAGTAGTAATCAAAGGAGGAGTAATGAAACCTCCTGAGGGGGGAGTGACAAGGATCTCTCCCTCTGATACTAGACCAGGAGAATAAAACTCAGCAGGAACACTCCTGAAGTTCAGAAAATGGGAAACCTCAGAAGAGGAACGACTAGGAGGCTGAAAATCATAAAATGGAGTTTTCACAGAAGGGGGCAGCGTATTACCTTTTTCAGCAATGGAAACTTCTCTTGCAGAGCTCTTTCCCTTTCTACGCACTGCTTCCAAGTCAGCTTCTAGTGTGGCTAAAGGCAGGTGTGGATTAGACCTCATGTGTCTGCCTCTTGAAGCCACAGTTGATAGAACAGGTTCTCCCCAGCGGAGTCATCACAGTGGAGTCGCCACGTGCACAGTAGCAATCTTTTGGTTCTGATATCTGATGCACCTTCAGAAATCAGTTGATCTTTGTCATTCAATCCCAAGGATTATGTTCAACATCATCCTTGGCAATGGTGCCATAAATGTTGGCGTTCGGAAGTCACTCCTGGATTGCTAGCAGGAGCAAAGCCCGAAGCCCATCAGTTTAATGTCACGATTTGTTTAAAGGGTGATCAAATGGAGGAAAACTCAAAACAGCATGGTGTCAACTCAGAAACTAGACCAGGCATGCATGAACGAGTGAGGTCTTGATAAACTCCAAACAGTGAGTCATAGTAAAAGGGTGAGCAGGTGGAAGACTTATGCAAGAAGGGTGCAACGGTCTATAATAAACATCATGTTCATACAGATAGGAGGAGAAAGCATTCAAACACAAAGTCACTTTATATTCGAACACAGGGAACCAGAGAATACATAAATGTCACGACAAACCCTTTATCACAACACAAATGTAGCAATCCACGTGAATCATTCGACTGTGGACACTCCGGCATGAGATGAAACAAAGATGGAAAAGGGAGAACTGTTTGTTATAAACCAAGAATTCTCAAACACAGAGGCATAACCAGGAAACCAGAGTATTTGCTGAAACTTTACAGTCGGGAGCTTAGCTCTACCATCGATAGATACAAAAATGGAAAAAATGCCTACATATACTCAAAACAACAACAGCAACAAGATCGAGATGTAGCATTGAAATATTTGCATCTGCATGGCTTCTGACAACACGGAGCTGCGATCTTTGAATGGTCGTGCAACTTATGGCAGACGCGATCAGTCTTCTGACAGTTTATTCGGTGAATCGGCGTGCCTTTATCCCAATGCAGGACTTTCCCATTATGGCGGAGAAGATGTCTAACCACCACCAACCGCTTCAATAACTGCTTCTTGGGATTGAGGAAGGCTTGGCCAACTCAGCACTTCGGGATATGGAAGACCCCTCACGTTGCCACCTGGAATAACTGAATAGCTTGAGGGATGGTTTGTGGAGGCCAGCACGGGAAGTGGGGTAAGGCTACGGAATGACGGGGCCACAACCACAAGGACGAAGTAAGAACAATGAGAGGCGAATTAGGGATGGCGGGAGGATAGACGTGGCAGTCTTATCGTAGCGAGGGGCTGACAAGGGAAGGGATGCGTGGTGGGTGGTAAATGGGTGGTGTGAAGAAAGGAGGGATCAGTGACACATGGCAGCAAGGGAAAGGTGAACGGGGAGATGTCATGACAAAAATATGGCCCACATGGGTTAAATTCAAGGCAACTGAGAAGGTCGGGGCCACACCTGAGTCGTTGATCCGGGCCCCTCGATCATGGTCGTTGGAAAATAGCACCCATGATTCCGGACCCCCCCCCTCCGCTTAAAGGTAGAAAGGCGGGGGGGGTCCGGAATGGTCCTCTTCGCCGTTGATCCAGGCGCGCCAATCTGGGCGGTTGGAGAGTTGCGCCCGCGATTCTGGACCCCCCCCCCGCTTAAAGGTAGAAAGGCAAGGGGGGTCCGGAATTTGCTGTGCGTCGTCGATCTAGGTGCGCAAAATCTAGCCATCCAAAAGTGACTCACGTTTAATACAGATTTGCTTGTGCCCAAAAATTAGGATAAGTGGGTTTTGACCCGCTCTTTTACAATTCAACCCCCTTAGCAAGAAATATCGCTAACACTACTAAAGAAGGTTGAGCCTGGTATATTCACACCTATTACAAGTCTAGTAATAATACATTAACTTGTTGGTATTTCAACAGTGACTGAGATATAATTATTGAAAGAAAATATTCATGCAATAAGATGAGTGCAAGAAAAATAGTTTCCTTAGCTCTACCATCAATCACACATTAACACAACGATTTTCTTTTCATCATTAAGAATAAAAGAACTGTTAAAATATTGAAACAGATAGCTTATCAATAGATTCAGGAACTCTTACTCGTTACAACATCAACTACTGAAATAAAAGTTGGAAGTAGTTCCTCCTCAATCCAATCACATAACGCCTTTGATGAAAAATAAAATTTTGTCTCTGGTTCTAAACAGAACTTCTCAATTAATTTTACTCATAAACAATTCTTTACAATTCTCAAAAAGAGGGTCTTTTCCCCAAAACCATTGACCTCTTATAAAAGGTCAATCCTCCTATTTATAAATAATCACTCACTAAAAATAGTTGCTACAAGTTTGTGTTAAGTAAAACAAAAGATTGCCACATGGTGCTTGATCTCTTTGTTCTCTGGAAATCATCTTGTTGTACTACTAGAGTGGATGACTCTTCTCATATTCTGACCACTTGACGAAGAGATCCTCACATGTGTTAGCATATGTGAATGTGTGCTCGTTCATCAAGGTTGAAAGGGTTTCCTTCACTTCTATTGCTCGTTCTCTATATTTGGTGACTTTGGGACTTAAACGTTGCAAAACTGCATGATCCTTGATTGGATGTTCCATAAACTTATGTATTTGACACGGTGTCATTCTTTCCACTTGTGTGATCTCCACTCTCCATGTTGATTCATGTTCTGCATGTCATTTGACTATGTCATGCAAGTGGACAAAGTCTTCGGGTGAGCCGCACTCTAGGAGGCCAATGTATTTCATCTCCCAATTGATCTTTTCCCAACTTCTTTCGCACTCAGCCCACCTCTTTTGTATTTCTCGATGAGGTTCCTGGGCCATACTTACCCAGTATTTGGTTTCTTTCCTGATCCAGGAGATACTTTTATTCATTAGCACTCGGATTCCATGCTCCTCTGTGCCTCGGCCCTTCTATATTGCATTGATGTAATTGATTCATTCTACAGCTTGGTATGCCTTTTCATACTATCTCTCCACGTCCTTATAGGTTTCTAGTGCCATAAGGGTATCTTCTTGATAGTTGGATACACATGCAATGAAAATATGTCTTTCGCTCATGAAATTTGCAAATGCATCTTGGAACTCACTCTTAAGAAAAATTGTGGCCTGCGTTGAGTCTTGGTAATATTTTTCCAAATGGCACAGATGGTCGAGCTCCTTTTGTGCGGTGACTAGTTCCTTTTCATCTCATTTTTCTTGATCCAGCGTGGCATCAGTGATATCCATCCCTGCACCAATGAGCTAAGATGTCTTGACGTTTTCTATGTTGAGCAACTTCTCTTCTGTGGTGATGAGAATCGATCTATCCAGCACGAGTCTTATTTTCTTGGTGGTCCTCCTCATGATGGCTTTCTGCTTCCTATCGTAAGTGATCACCTGTATATCGATGAACTCATCAACTAGTTCAAGGATTTGTTGTTTTCCCCAGGTCAGAGTGTTTCCCAAGATTCCTATCGTATGTATTTTCTCTAGGACCGGATCTTGTACTTATTTGCCAAGGGAAACTTCCATATGTTCCAATGGCTCGATCTTCATCTGGTGGTCATCGGATGGTGAGGTATAGACCAAAATTTAAGGGATAGTGACTGACTAAATACTTACTTGGTGATCGGTTGTTGAGGTGTCGATCTCTGTCTGTTGCAATTATTCTTTTTGTCCACCTGAACCTAGTTCATCCTTGGAGTTGTCTTTCGAGGTCCCCGATAGGTCGAGAAGTTCAGTGTCTAAGATACTTTTGGCCTCATGGTCGTGCTACAGAGGGTTTGGAATTGATGCATCAGGACTTGGAGCATATGTCCCTCAAGGTTCTTTCTCCTCTGTAATTGGTATCGGAGTTATAAGTAATACCTCCAAACTCTCTTCATCATCATAGATTGTTATTAGATCAAACATGGTATTAGGAACACCTGTTTCACCTATTATTCTTGGAATCACATACTGGGTTCGAATGGTCACCAACGATCTAGCCTGTGGTGATGGAACTCTGGGATTTTCCAAACCGGTCGTTTCCTCCAATTGTGTTGACTCTGAGCCATTTATCTCCTCTCTGATTGTGATTGGGTCGGCCGGGGTGATCCTCATCATTTCTACTAGTTGAGAATTGTTTTCTAGTTGCTCGATGACTCCTTGGGCTCCTTCTAGTAACAAAATACCCCTCCTTTGTGCCTCTACAGCTTATGTTTCTCTGTTTCCTTCTCTAACCCTAAGAGATTCTTGAGCCATTTGTTATATCGTTTCGACTTTCTCATACATACTCATAGATTTGAACCTAGTCATGTTCAATTTAGCTTTTCTCTTTAGTATTTATTCCCAGTCCTGAGCACATTCTATAAATATCTCATCTTCAAAATTGCCATGTGCATATGGCTAGCAGGAAGAGACTTGTGACGCATGCTGGAGAACTAATCCTTTAGGGTCATGTTTGTGGAATCGGCCCATCGGGAACCTATATTCTAGTTGGCTTAAACCCTCTTATTTATCTTGCACAATTTCCTTCACTATGAAAAACCCTACATGGAAACCATAGGGTATGAACGCTCATTTCTTGTCCTTAACCAAAGTGGCATTATAGCCCTGCAGAATGGTCTGGTAAATATTTCTCCTATGACAAGTTGACCTAGGACGTGATCTGGTAGTAAATGTGGTGCATCGGTGGCCCCGAACACCCTAATATATGTTATGGTTTTGTCTAGGTACCAGTGGCCTACTTTTGAAATCATTTTCTTTGTCGCTACATACAGTCTTGGTCATTCTTTTTTGAAAATAATGAAATGAATCCGAGCAATGAATTCATTGCAAATGAGAGCATAATATTTTTGTACCTGTTTTCCCACAGGATGTTAAAGTAAACATGTACATGTATCTCTAGGACGTGCCATCTCAGATTCATGTCGACGAAAACATTCCTTGGGAATATCACATCTAGCAGATATGAGGCCATGTGAAAAGCGAGTGCTTCTCCCTCCTTTGGTGACTGAGCTTGCAATATATTGGTGCTCAATTGCTTGGAGATGATTTCTCCCCAGTTGAAACTACTCCCGGAAATAGACACAGTGTATGCCAGGGGCATCCATTCCTCTAAGAAATTCACACAATCTTTTTCCTCATATAATCGACAAATTAGAGCCATTAAGTAGATATATGGCTCCCTCGGGTTTGTTTTCATGTACCAACCATTGCTCTGGTTGGTAAATTTCTTATCTTCCTTCCAGCAGGAGTCCATTAATCGGCTGGTGTCATGGAATTCATATAAATTCACCACGAAGTTTGTGTTCAACCGCACCTCCGGGTCCTTAATCTTATAATATTTCTAGACCTTTGTCTGGAGAAAAAATCTGACACGTCCACCATTCTCATCATTGATTAGGCATGTATGTGATTCTGCATGATCGATTATCCAACTCATATTCTCAATGCAAGGCAAGACTGGAGTTCGAAAAGCTACCATATGCAAGCACGACCGTCGGGTATTCGGAAAAACCTGGTCGTTGAGCACCCTTATATCCGGGTCACTATGAGTGATAAGTCCGGGTAATATTATCGGTTAATTTTGTTGAAAAAATCTCCCCATTGTGGGAGAATTATCTTTGATCCAGTGGTTTCTTTAGTATCACCAAAAGCAAGGGGTTGAACGAATGCTTTCTTAGTCGATGTTTTGATGATCGATTCCACTCTGGGAGAAAATTCCAACTGCCTCTCAACGCTGGGAGAAGATCCTTCACCAATCTCTGCTTCCTTCAATTTTGGTTCCATTGGAGAGCATTTGGTTGTTGGCTTCCTTGGAGGCATTTTTTCCTGCAGAGAGAATAGCGTTAGACACCGTGTTGCAGATAGAATGTTGATACATAAAAATGAAATTGTCAAAATGATAAAATTAACCCATACCTCTTCTTTGCACTAGCTTAACCTAGTTTTTTGAAATTTCTGAGAATCAAACACAACTCTTGAGACTCTCTCTTCACTTATTCGACTACTCTAGAAATGAGAAACTTGTGTGAAAAATGTAGGTGTTCGAAGCTTTCCTAGTGATTTTAAATGGGGAGAATACTTACCTTGTCACGTCAGTTCTTCAATTCAAGGTTTGAGTCTGGTTCTACAAAATCTGTCGCCAGATCTGCATCATGTTCAAGATTAAATGCAGTCGTAGGTTGGTGGGGTAGGCGCGGGCTTTAATGTGGTTCATCGGTGATTTCAAATTCTCGTTGTTCGATCGACACACGGGATAGCAATGTATGTGGAGCGAAACATTAATTGGCCTATTAATTGGCAGAATCTAATCTTATTTTGTGCTAAAAATATCCCATCACCGCTAATTTAATGGTTGGATCGAGAGTCGACACTTTTCTTTAGACAATGTTCGTTGATACCTCTTGGCAAAAAATATGATGCCGATCCATCTTGCCATACAACGCTGATGTGGAAAAGCTGACTTGGAAGTGTGACTAGGACATGGGGAAACCTAAGATGACTTGGGATGAAACTAAGCCGTATGAAATGCCCAGGCAACAAAGACACCTGGAGTTTGAGATTGGAATCTTCGTTTAATTGTGTTATTCAGAATTGTGGATCTTCATTAGATAAGTGTTTTAACAACATGTCCTACCTTGCCAATGCCGAAAATTTATCAAGGATCGATGATCGGCGATAAGTTTAAACAAGTGTTCCTGGATTACCCCCCCCCCTCAAAACTTGTCGATGCCAAAAATGCATCGGGGATCGGTGATTGGCGATTTTTCAATGTGAAAAAATTCCATGATTTAACTCTTTGGGATTTCACTGACCCCAAACAAACACATCAGTAATCGGCTATCGAAGGTTCATACTGGCCGATGTCAATGTTTATCCCTCTCATATTTCGCGGACATCGATGGGAAAACGACCATTTCCTAAATATTCTTTGTGAAAAAACAACGCAAATCTACTCCAGTTTTTACCGATGCCAATGATACATCGACAATCGGTGATTATTGTTACTATGTGGTCGATTTATTTTCTTGGATTTTGTCAATGTCGAACATAAGCTCATGGGTCACAATTTTAGCTGCATCTCCTTAGTTAAAATGCCAAGTTCTTTTTAGACACAAAGATTTCACTTTGACAGGTTCAAATAAATCCAACTTGATTGATGATGAGACATGAAAATGAAATTAGCAATCCCTCCACAACAGACTCAATTCATAAAGAAGAACAAAAGAAAACAAGTGGTACCCAAACGAGAGAAAAAAAATTCATAAAATCTTTTAGGGTGTGTTGAGCGCTCAACAAATGGAGATTCTCTAGGTGAAAGTAGAATCTTTGTTCCTTCTTCCGGGCTTAGCTAGTGCAGAAGCTAGTTGAGAAACTAACTAGATTCGCTTTTATCAGAGTATTTCCTATCCATGCATGTACAATTTCTCAGGTTCATGAATCTGGGTCCGCCTATGGATTTTATCCCTTATCCCACCTTTGTTCTTCTTGACCGTGACCCATGCCCCCTTTTGACAAGAGCCGGGTAAGGCATTCACTGACCTGAGGCCATTTTAGTTATCATTATTCACTCGCTACAGTGTTGCTCCGCTGCCAGCAAGCATCCATAGCCCTGGATGAGTCACCATGATGTCACAGACCTTGCTCCGCTGTGATCGAGCATCCATAGCCCCGACAGATCTATCTACATACCCTCTCCAACTTTGCACTTATTGTTAAGAACCAAACATCAAGATAGCATAGAAAAATCTCAAGAAAATTACTCAACGCCTTGAAAAAGAGATAATTTCATATAATAA
>CBVK0100410290.1:0-12525 GCA_900067695.1 Picea abies | reverse complement strand
TTCAAAACTTCTTTCACTACAATGTTGATCTGCTTGTTGTTTCATGCGATTATGTGCCATGGTCAGGTTGTCCTTTAAGATTTGGAGAATTCGTTGTTGATTCTCGATGTGATCTTCCACTGCTTGAACCTTATATTTTTCTTTTAGAGAAGAAGTGATGGAAGGAGGGTGGTATCCATAAAGTGCCATAAATGGTGTCATTTTTGTTACAGTATGAAAGGAAGTGTTATACCACCATTTTGCCAAAGGTAACCATTTGAACCATTGTGTTTGTTTATCAGAGACAAAGCAACGAAGGTATCCTTCCAGACATTTGTTCACTATCTCAGTTTGTCCATCAGATTGAGGATGATAGGATGAACTATGAGCCAATTGCATACCCAAAAAAGAATTATGTTCCAGGGCCCTGTACAAAGCACAAAACATCCGTATAAATGATAACTGGAACAATGTTCTTGAACAAGGAAATGACAACTCTACACAAAATTTTGACACTACTAGTGAATTTGATACAAGTGATGAATCAGAGAATGAAAGACCTGCTGAAACATTGATACATGGATTCACTAACTCACACCGCATTCATTACTTGCAAGACAAGATTGTTGAAATTTCACTTGCTGAAGGGAAACATTTACTTGGAATATTCAAGGACAAACTTGCTAAGGAAATGAACTTCCCAACACTGTTCTATGGACATCCATGTCCCAATGACATCACATAACGATTCAACTACCAAAAAATAGTTCGATGGGAACTGCTACATTCAACCAACAACTTCTTTTGTCACATAACAAAATTGTTTTTCAAAACAATGTGCATAATAATTGAGCAAGTGTTCTCTTGCATGTGGGTACAAATAAGAAAAGGACAGCTACAAGGAAGAAAGTTATTGGCCAGATATGTCAAGTACAAATAAAACCTAGAAAAAATCCTAAAATATAATATTGGATACATAGATTTCAAAAACATTCGCATCTCTCCTGACTACTTGCAACAATTTAAGAAAAATATGTTTACAATGATCTGACAATTGGGACCCCAAAATTTGTTCATCACATTTACAAGTGCAGAGCATCACTGGGATCTGTTGGTGCCTATGGTTTCTGCATTGTATAGGAATAGGAAAAGGAAAAAACAAATCGATACATTGGAAAATGATGACATTGACTACCTCATAGGAAAAGACACAGATACATGTACTTGTTACTATAGACATAGAATAAATGATTTGAGGCAATTTATATGTCATGATGAAATGTTCATCGGAAAAATATCGGACTACTATTTTGTGACTGAATTCCAAAATAGAGGGAGTGAGCATGACCACACACTGTTATCGATAGAGGGTGCACTGGTCTATAGAAATGACAATAACTCATAGATCGAGCAATTTATGGACAAATACATAACATGCAACATAGATCATTTGGATCCAGAACTTTCCAAAGTTCATAGACATTATCATATAAGAAGCTGTAAAAAATGAAAAAAATCGCATTGCAGATAAAACTTCCCTGTGCTGCCAATGGGAACAACAAGAATCACAAAGCCAATTAGTTTAGAGGACAATGTTCTCATTGAGAAATATAAATATTTGTTTGCATTTCTATAACAACGTGACTTTGATCACTTAATGAGCTTCGAAGACTTCTTGGCAGAACTAAATCTAATAGAAGATGAGTACATCCAAGCAATACAATCAACACTTAAACAACCAACAATTTTCCTTAAACGAAAACTTTCAAATATTTGTTACAAAAATTTCTCCAAGGACATGCCAGTTATGTGGAATGCAGATACATATGCACAGTATTTCCTCAATGCAAATGTTGCAACATCATATTATACCTCATACATGACAAAGGTTGGCAACTCTATGACGAGTGCATTCAGAAGAATACGCAAAGAACATGAAAAAAGTCATATTGATGCTTTCCAAATGATACATACACATGGAAATACATTACTTAATCTTCAAGAAATGCCTGCTCAAAAAGCAGTCAACATTGCACTTTCCCTACCTATGAACTGTAGCTCAAGGAAATGTGTCTTCCTAAACACATCTCCACTTGAGAAACACACATTTGTGCTTAAACCACTGTCTTTTCTAGAACAAGAGCCTGATGATTCAGAGGACGTGATATGTTGCTCTATTATTGATTATTACGTCTAGCGTCCATCTCCTATTAAGCATATCTACCTAGCAAAGTTCGTATCGCATTACAAAAAAAATGGTACACCCATATCAAAAAGAGAAAAACCAAATGTAATATGCTTTGTCAAATACAACAAACACACTAACTATGAAAAATTTTGTAAATAAAAACTATTGTTGTACGTTCCATTTGATCAAAATGAAAACACATTAAAACATAACTTCCCTACATGGGAAGTTGCATATATTTCTTATGAGACTACAATACGAACTAATGAATCTAGATTTGCATAGAATGTTAATCCAACATGGGGTGATTTAGAAAGTGGAGTTCATGAACTAGAAAACCATGACAATGTTGATGAGACATTGACAAATCATAAAACAACTAGAACTCTCTGTGAGTTCTATGACTTGCAAGTAGTTTTTCCTTGTCCTCGAGCAACCACCACTGAAAAACGTATCAATCTTGACTTTCAAGTCAAAAAACATCCTTTTTTTTTATTGAAAATAATGAATACTATAGATTTAGATGACTGTTGAATCGAGAACAACAAGAAATAAAAAAACGCTTAAACATGCAAACTCCTATGTGCTTATTCCTTACAAGCGGGGCAGGAACAGGCAAGAAATTCACATCGAAAGCACTATTCCAAATGCTTAAATGAATCTATGATTCAAAAAATTTGAATAACCCTATGAAACCAAAGGGGATAATAGTTTCATACACAGGAAAAGATGCATATAATGTAGGTGGAACAACAATCCACTCCGTATTTTTAATGCCTTTGAACAAGTCACATTTTCTTCCACTCAATAAGGAAATGTTAGATACCTTGTCTAATATTTATGATGAACTACAACTTGTCTTTATAGATGAGGCATGTTTGATTAGAAGTCACTTCTTATATTCCATTGACAATCGATTGAGAAACATAAAAAATGTGCACACCAAATACTTTGTGGACATTGGCATGATATTCTGTAGGGATCTTTACCAGGCGCAACCCATCCAATATTCTTTGATATTTTAACAACCTACGGTCAATATGAAAACAATGATTCATGACTTCTGGAAATACAATATAAAATGATTTGAATTACATACTACAATGCACCAGACAGATGAAACATTTATTGCAATTATGAATAGAATGCAGACAAACAACCAAACATGTGATGATTTAACATATATCAATTCAAGGTGCATGCAACCTTCACCAACAGACCCAACCTTCCCTTACCTGTTCTACATGAATAGGGATGTTGCAATGCATAGTAGGTACATGTTATCACTCATGCCTGGCGATGATACCATCATCAATTCAATTGACATCAAAGAAGATAACCATGGAAATGTACCATGTCATCAACATACAACCACTTTGCCTTTGCAATTTGTCATGAAATTAGACATGCTAGTTGAAATATATGCCTGCAACTATGATTCACATGATGGCTTGGTGAATGGTGCATATGGAATACTCAAAGCTTATACCAAAACAAAAGAAGTTGATGTCCTCTGGATTAAGTTCCATGAGCCGCATATTGGCCACCGACAAGCAAACAAGTTAGATTATCTATATAATTCAAACACTACGTGCGATTGGACACCTATATTACAAATATCAAAACCAGTAGTGGCATTGGCAAAGACAGGTCAACTGAAGATTCAAAAATAGTTTCCAATTAAACCTGAATGTGCATGTAAATTCCACAGATCACAAGCATAGATGATTTTAGGGGCTAAATTTCGCTCATGGGCTAATTTTCCATGGTTTTTCCAAAACCGAGATTCGTTATTTTAAAAATGATTCACCCAAATTCTATAGGATAAAATTATTTTAGGTTAAAAATCGCCAAAATTTTATAAAAACTATATAAAATCCTTAGAAATTTGAATATTTTTACAAAAATATCGCCAAACATTTATAGTTGGCATACGAAGGATAAGTAAGATTCGCCAAGGTTTCTACATTTTAAAATAAATTTCCATCCTTAAAATCATCCCTGATCACAAGGGATGACACTTGATAGTGTTGTGTTTGACCCTATTGGAATTCAAATACATGGACTTGTATACACAATGTTGTCCCGTGTCATAAGTATAGACTCCTTGTATTTTCTAAGCACTCTTACTTTAAAAGACTACTGTTATAGAAAACCCACGAGTTTACTTTACCCTTGTCACAGAGTTCATAGCTCGGCGAATTAGGAAGGCTTTTAAGTTAGGTCACCAAGCCTAGGGATAATTTCCCAAGAACCCTCTAAAGGATCATGTGATTTGAGTCTGGAAACCTTGTACAAGAAAGAGTAGTTCTCTCAGGTTTCGGTGTTTTGGCACCCAGAAAACCAAAGGGCAGGACTCTTCATCTTCGCCAGTCGCAAAATCTCGTTATACGAAACCCCGAATTAGCTTAGCGTGAATAGGTTTCGGCATTTCGGCACCCAAGAAACCAAAGGGTAAGACCCTTCGTCTTCGCCAGTCGCGAAATCCTGGTATACGAAACCCTAAATCGGTTTAGCGTGAATAGGTTTCGACGTTTCGGCACTTGGGAAACCAAAGGGAAAGATCCTTCATCTTCATCAGTCGTGAAATTCCGGTATATGAAACCCCAAATCAGTTTAGCATGAATAGTTCTCGATGTTTCGGCACCAAGGAAACCAAAGGGAAAGACCCCTCGTCTTCGCTAGTCGTGAAATCCCGGTAAACGAAACCCCAAATTGATTTAGCATGAATAGGTTTCGGTGTTTCGGCACCTGGGAAACCAAAGGGAAAGACCCCTCATTTTTGCAAGTCACAAAATCCCTGTACGCGTAACCTCGACGCTCTCTATGGATAAACCCTAGG
Source organism: Picea abies (assembly GCA_900067695.1). Classification (NCBI taxonomy): domain Eukaryota; kingdom Viridiplantae; phylum Streptophyta; class Pinopsida; order Pinales; family Pinaceae; genus Picea; species Picea abies. The sequence continues at coordinate 7,516 of CBVK0100410290.1, read as the reverse complement.
TCACCGAACAGGGTCTTATGGTAGGAAGGAGGAGTCCCGAAAGAATCTGGATCGTCCATTTGTAGGGACGTGTGGCGAAGATCTAAAGCCGTCGAGGTTCTGAAGATCAGGGAAATAGGAGTGAAGACCCTGCCAAAATCCCGAAAGGTAGAATGTCAGGATTTAATCCAGGTCATTGATCAAGTCGACGATCTGGATCATAGATCCAGATGATACCAGGCTTTCAGGTTTTAGGGATTCAAGGAACAAGGGTTCCTTGCAACAAGAATCTCAAAAGTCGAGTTCGGTTAGCGCCATTTGGTTTTAGCGTGTGTTCACTGAGGTGGTCGCATGGAGTAGGAATAAGGGGAGCCAAGGAGCTCGTTAACCCCATTTTGGGTTTCGACACTTCAAGGGAGAGGGAGCCGGGGAGAGCTTGCACACAAAAATCTCGAAACACGAAAGCTGGAAGTGCCTTTTTGGTAAGGCCTGTGATCATAGCCAACGATCACATGGAGGAGGATAAGGGAAGGGATGGTTTTCACTAGGCCCCATAGAAATTTGGGGATTCTGTCCCTAAAAAATAAGACGAAAATAAAATAAAAATCTAGGTTGTCGTAGTGGGTATGTGACAAATTGGTATCAAGGCATGGATACAGCACTGGGCCTGCTTGGGCTCATGAACAAGTTGCGCAGAAACTCCATTTGAAGTACTCTTAAAAGGAGTAACCCTTTACCTTAACCCCTTTTAACAAAATCTGAAGTTAAGAATGAAAATTCTTATTGTTTGTATGCATTTGAAAAATATGAATTATGCACTGATTGTGAATGAATATAATGTTGACTAACAACAAGTTCTTTTCTTGCACAACAAGCGGACGATCAGCCGCGGGAAAATGCAGACGCATAGAATGGTGACACACCATGAAGTGGGGGATGGCTCCCACAATAGAGATGAAGAGTCTGACGAAAGGAGAGCGGTAGAGACCCCACCAGATCTAGTTGAGACTATGAGAAGCCTCATGGTCGAACTACAGAGCTACAAGGCCGACAACGAGAGGTTGATAAAAGAGAAAGAGAAGCAAACATAAATTAATGCAGTCTTGCTGCAGAGTTTATCCGACATACAAAGACAATTGCAGCATGGACCTGACACCAATCACGTGGACCAATGATAGGCAAAGACAAGTCAAAGCCCACCAGGGATATGGAAACATGGTCTTTAAATGGCCACACTGGGAGGATCACCTCGAGAAAGGTCCACCCCAGAGATAAGGGACAAGCGTCGGACAATTCCTCTGGAAAGGAAACTAGTGACTTAGTGGGATCTTCTAGTAGCAAAACTAGTTCTTATTCCCGAAGAAAATAGAAGAAGCGAAATCATTCCAAAAATCATAATCTCGAAGAATTCAAGAAGGCCAAACCACCCTCTTTCGACAGTGAAATAAAGAAGGGAGAGGAAGAGGAGGCCTGGCTGCTTGGACTAAAGAAGTATTTCAAAGTCCATGACTTCTCAGAAAACTTGAAGGCCCAAGTAGCCACTTTCAACCTGAATGGGAAGGCTTCCATTTGGTGGGAAGACCTTAAGAATGTAAAAGGGATTCACAAAGAAGACCTATCTTGGGAATGGTTTGAGAAATACTTCAGGAAGAAGTATCTGTGGGAAAAGTATTTTGAAGAAAAGACTAAATAATTCTATGAACTCAAGTTGGGGCAGCTCACCATAAAGGAATATATTAGCAGATTCCTTGAGTTGCTGAGGTATGTACCCTATATAAAAGAAGAAAAGGAAAAGGTGCAATGATTCATCAGTGGACTAACCAAGGACTATCAGAATAGGATTGAGTTTGACGAGCCAAAGACCCTAGAAGGCACTATCTGAAAGGCAAGATATTGTTATGAACAACTTGGGCATTGGACAGAACCTTGTGAGGGTTGGAAGAAGAAGAATAGTTCGGGATTCCAGAAAAAGGGGTTTAAATCCCCAAGATTTAAAAACTATAAAAAGGACTCAAGGATGAGCTTCCCAACCCGAAGTGTACACCAACAGAATTTCCCCTCTCGGAGTGGAAATAAACCTTTTGGATCTACCTCAGGAAAGATTGATAACCCGAAGAAAGAACCCTTGAAATTTTGGGGTTGTGGAGAAGAAAATCTACTGAGGGACTGCCCACACCGACAACATAATAGTCAGAGAATTTACAGTGTTCAAGAAGCTACCACCATCAATGACGTGGTCGGGAGCGTTCCACAAATTTATGCAGCCTTGGATAATAAACAAGATAACCACCAAGCTTCAGTGGTGGAGATGGAAGGTATGATTACCAACCATCTAGTATCTATTCTAATTGACTCAAATTTGAGTTATATAGCCCCTAAGGTTGTTAATAAGTGTAAATTACAGCCACATAAACATGCCAAGCCATGGTTGGTATAGTTGGTCATGGTTGGCACCAAAATAAAGGTAGCAAAGGTCATACCAGTTTGCCAATTAGCTATGGGTGAACTCCCCACCCAAGAAACCCTTAACATATTACCCCTAGGATCGTATGACCTGTTGATTGGTATGGACTAGCTAGCCACATATAAATCCAGACTAGACTGTTACCATAAAACCTTAGAATGTGTAAGTGAAGAAGGAAGAAGGATAACCCTTCAAGGGATCCAAAAACCTATCTCGGTGAGACAAATATCAACTCTTCAAATGAAAAAGTATTGCGGAAAGGGATGTCCACTATATGTGATATAGGTGTTGGAATCAGTTGAAGATGACAAACCAAGCCTCGAAGACCACCCCATTCTAAGACAATATAGAGATGTATTTCCGGAAGAGGTACCGGGTCTACCTCTGAGAAAGGACATTGAATTCTCGATATAACTTGCACCAGGAGCGGTGCCAGTGTTTAGGACACCCTACAGGATGAGCACACTCGAGCTAGTTGAGCTTAAATTAAAACTAAAATAAATTATGCACAAAGGTTATATCTGGCCCAACGTGTCTCCATGGGGAGCACCAGTCCTGTTTGTGAAAAAGAAAGATGGTACCCTCTGACTGTGCATAGATTATAGACAACTCAATAAGGTAACCACAAAGAACAAGTACCCCTTACCCAGGATCGATGATATTTTTTATCAATTGGGAGGTGCTTCCATCTTCTCAAAGATTGACTTGAGATCTGGATACCATCAAGTCCGAATCAAGGGTGAAAAAATCCACAAAACTACCTTAAGGACAAGATATGGTCACTATGAGTTTTTGGTAGTACCATTTGGATTGCCCAATGCCCCTGGCACTTTTATGTGCTTGATGAACAATGTGCTCAGCAAATTCCTAGAGAAATTTGTATTGGTTTTTATTGACGATATATTAATTTACTCAAAGAATAGAGAGGAACATGAGGAACATCTTAGACTTGTGCTTCAAGTGCTAAGAGAATATCAGCTCTATTCCAAATTTAGCAAGTGCAACTTTTTCCAGAAGCAAATACATTACTTGGGCCATGTCATATCTGAAGAGGGAGTAGCAGTAGACCCTGAATGGATCAGGTCTATCATGGAATGGCCTACCCCAAAGGACATTTTAGATATCAGATCCTTTATGGGCTTAGAAGGATACTATAGGAGATTTATAAAAGGATTCTCCAAGATTGGTTGTTCAATCACCGCCCTCTAGAAGAAGGGAGTTAAATTCACATGGACATAAGAATGTGAAGAAATATCCAATCCCTAAAACATCTACTGACCCACGTGCTCGTGTTGAAGATCATCGATCCCAAAGCTAACTTCCTCGTGTGCACATATGCCTGCAAGGAAGGGCTCAGAGGAGTCCTTATGAAAGAAGGAAGTGTAGTCTGCTATGAATCCCGAAAGTTGAATGACCACAAAGTCAACTATGTGACCCATGATCTAGAGCTGGTTGCCATAGTGCACACCTTAAAAATGTGGAGGCATTACCTCCCGGGAAGGAAATTTGTACTTATGATAGACCACTGTGGATTGTGACATCTGTTTGACCAACCAAAGCTCAATGCCAGAGAAGCTATGTGGATGGACCTCCTTAGCGAGATTGATTTTGAAATCAAACATGTTAAATGATAGGAAAATAAGGTGGTCAATGCCCTTAGCAGAAGTAGGAAAACAATTAACCTGGAAGCGGTGAGCACTTGCGAGACGAATGTCAAAGAAAGAGTCAGGAATGCACATGAAACAAACACATTTTTCCATATCGTGACCTCGTACCTGGAGCAAGAACCCACAGGGATAAAGTAAGAAGGCTACCAGATAATAGATGAAGGTCTGCTAACTTACAGAAATAGATTGTATATTCCAGATTGTGATGACTTGAAGAGGTTCATAATGGATGAACTACATAAAATACCATATACTGGTCACTTGGGATATCAGAAGATGATCACGGCCACTAGGAAACAATTATACTGGCCTGGGTTAAAGAAAGACATAGCTAACTATTTAGCTAAGTGCATAGAATGCCAATAGGTTAAAGCAGAACACCGACACCCAACAGGATTATTACAACCTCTACGAATCCTGGAATGGAAATGGGAAACCATTTCCATGGATTTCATCACCGGATTACCAACCTCAACCAGGCAGAATGACACCATCATGGTGGTGGTGGATAAATTGAGCAATTCCTCCGATTTTATCCCTGTCAAATCGAATTGCAAGGCAATAGATATCACCAACATATTCATGAAGGAGATATTTAGACTACATGGTATGCCTAAAAATATCGTGTCCGACAAAGACACGAAATTTACTTCCAACTTTTGGAAATCCTTGATGGTTGGTCTAGAGACCAAATTATTGTTTAGCACAGCCTATCATCCTCAAACCGATGGACAGATGGAAAGAGTGAACCAAATATTAGAAGACATGTTGAGGATGCATGTAATGTATCAACCTAAAAAGTGGGAAGATTACCTGCCACTGGTGGAATTTACCTACAATAACAGCTACCAAGAATCCCTGAACATGAGTCCTTTCGAAGTCCTCTATGGTAGACTGTGCAACACTCTAGTCAGTTGGAGTAACCCAGTAAATAGAATTACTATTGGACTCGACATGTTGAAAGAAATGGAACAATAAGTGATTCAGATAAAACAAAATCTAAAGGTCACTCAAAACAGATAGAAAAGTTACGTCGACCGAAAGAGAACTCCAAGAGAATTCAAGACGGGAGACCACGTATATCTCAGAGTTTGGCCCAGGAAGAGTTCCATAAGGATGGGAGCTTGTGAAAAGTTGGCACCTCGGTATTGCGGACCCTTTGAAGTTCTAGATAGAGTGGGACCTGTAGCCTATAGGCTAGCACTTCCTTCCATAGAAAAAGCACATAATGTTTTCCATGTTTCATTATTGAAGAAATATGTACACGATTCTAATCAAATAATTGACTGGTTTGTGACCCAAGTGGAAACAGAGGGAGAATTCCTGCCAGAACCTCAATTCATACTAGACATAAAGGAAACCCCACTCAAGAACCGAACCATTGCACAGGTCAAGGTGCAGTGGAAACATTTTGGTCTAGATGAGGCTACATGGGAAATGGAAGATGACATGAAACATGCATATCCAATTTTTTTTACTTATGTACATACACATCATATTGATAGATAGAACATCAAGGATGATGTTCCTTTAAGGGAGAGGGAATTGTAACACCCTGTTTCCCCCAGTCTGTAAAAAAATAACTATATTGGCCAAGAACTATGGCAAACTCAAAGATGTGAATGTTTGATTTGACCTTTGTATTAAAGGTCAATGAATGTAAATTATGTTATGATTATGTGTTTCATGACTGCTAGGAGGGGAATGTGCCAAAAGAGACCACGATGGCTAATGAGAGGTGGTGGAAGGGACCTAGAATGGTTGCGTTAACTTCCACCGAGCCAGTACTGTACTAGTTTTTACTTGCTCAAAGACCAAAGCAACTCTCTGACCCTAGAATGGATTTCTCATCAGATTGGTAGGTGGGGAGGATCCTCAAAGGTTAATGAGGGGATGGGGGTGAACCGCCCATCCATAAAAACTCCCAGACCTGACCACGGATGGGGAAATTCATGCCACACAAAATCTTGTAGAGAAAAGGCAAGAGAGGAAGTGTGGTAAGGGGTAGAGAAGGAAGTGCATGCGACAAGGAATGTGGAAGAAAAACTGGAGGAACTCTAAAAATACGGGGGATTTCTAAACAAAGGAGGAGGAGAGTAACCTTCGTCCTCAACTTCCATTGAGCTGGAAGTAGGAGACTAAATCTTAAAGCATCATGGTCTAGCTCGAGGGTGGCTAGTGGTAAATCCGTCTAGAGTCACTGAGCCTACAGTTGGGTGGAAATGAGCACCCCTCTCAGTAGTCGCATCACACCTGGTGTTTCTGATAAGTGTTTATATGTTGCATCTTGAATTGAATATCCTGGATGCATGCTCATGTTTATACGCTCATAAATTGTTTCTTTATAGAAGTGTTTTCCTTGTGTTTTGATCGGAAAGAATGGATGCATGCTTACACTTATATGACCATAATCAGTTTATGTATAGAATGAATAAGTTTAGAATATGAGTCTATTCCCTTAAGATTTGTTCCATCTACTTGACTCACGCTATGTCCTGGTTTGATTTCCCGAAGGCACCTCCTCCCGGGAGGTTTCCTCGCATTCCAGAACCGGAGTGAATTCCTTGGAAAGACTACCGTTATAGTAAACACACAAGTTTACTTTACCCCTGTCACAGAGTTCATAGCTCGATGAATTAGGAAGGATTTTTAGTCAGGTCACCAAGCCTAGGGATAATTACCCAAGAACCCTCTGAAGGATCATGTGATCTGAGTCTGGAAACCTTGTATAAGAAAGAGTAGTTCTCTTAGGTTTCGACATTTCGGCACCCAAGAAACCAGAGGGAAATACCCTTCATCTTCGCCAGTCACGAAATCCCGGTATACAAAACCCTGAATTAGTTTAGCGTGAACAGGTTTCAGCGTTTTGGCACCTGGGAAAGCAAAGGGCAAGACCCTTCATCTTCACCAGTCGTGAAATCTCGATATACGAAACCCCAAATTGGTTTAGCGTGAATAGGTTTTGGCATTTCAACACTTGGGAAACCAAAGGGCAAGACCCCTTGTCTTCGCCAGTCATGAAATCCTGGTAAACGAAACCCCGAATCGGTTTAGCGTGAATAGGTTTCAGCGTTTCAACACCCAAGAAACCAAAGGGTAAGACCCCTCGTTTTCACAAGTCGCAAAATCCCGGTATGCGAAACCCCGACGCGCTCCATGTATGAGCCCTAGGTCACTGGACAGGGTCTTGCGGTAGGAAGGAGGAGTCCCGAAAGAATATGAACCGTTCATTTGTAGGGACACAAGGCGAAGATCTAAAGCCACTAGGGTTCTAGAGATTAGGGAAATAGGAGTGAAGACCCCACCAAAATCCTGAAAGGTAGAATGTCGGGATTTAATCTGGGCCATTGATCAAGTCGATGATCTGGACCGTAGATCCAGAAGATACCAGTGAGATCGGAAGAGC
>CBVK0100410289.1:0-12526 GCA_900067695.1 Picea abies | reverse complement strand
GCTCTTCCGATCTCACTGTTTGCCCGTGTCTTCTCTTTTGGCTTCCCATTTTAGTACCAGATCTCCAGGGAGGAAATCTCTATCCTTAGCCTTTTGATCAAACAAAGCCTTCATCCTATCCTGATATCTCTGCAACTTTTCGTTTACTTTGGTCCTATTTTGCTGAACTTCGACCAACTGGTTTACTCTCCTGGTAATGTCGTTAGGTTCTTCGTTTGAATCTTGCCAAATTTTCATTACAAGCAGAGCAAGGTTGATTGGTAAAATAACATCAGTGCCATAAACCATCTAAAAAGGTGACATTCCAATCGCCCTTTTGGTACTTATCCCGTTGGCCCAAAGAGTGTATTTCAAATGAATATGCCATGTCTTCTTGTTGTCAGTCAATATTTTTTTTATCATGGTTGTCAGGCTTTTGTTAGATGATTCAGCTAGACCATTGCCCTGCGGATAATAAGCCGTGGAGTGGCCTAATATGATGATGAATTTTTGGCAAAAGCTTATCATAGCCATCGATTTAAACGCTTGTGCATTGTCGGTGACTTATCTTTCGGGGACAGTCGAATCTGGATAAAATATTTTCCTCTAGAAAATTGATTACAACTGCGTCAGTTGCGTTTCTCGTGGGAATAGCTTCCACCCACTTAGTAAAATAGTCCGTTGCGGTCATAATCCATCTGTGCTGAGCACTAGAATGTGGGTGAATCTCTCCGATAAAATCGAGGCCCCACTGCTGAAAAGGGGCTTCGGCTTTAACTGAAACTAGAGGTAAAGTTGGGACTTTCTGTTTACTTATAAACAATTGACAGGGAACACAAGTTCAGACTTTGGTGTTTAAATCTGTGAAAAGTTTGGGCCAGTAATATCCAGCTCTTAGGATTTTATAAGCCGTGGCTCGCCAAGCGTGGTGTCCTCCACACACTCCCTCATGAAACTCATCTATCACCTTTTCAGTTTCGGTCTCAACTAAACAACTCAGCAGGAAACCCAGGGGATCCTTCCAATATAATTTTCCGTTTACAATACAATATTTTATAGCATGTAGCTTCAGTGTCCTGGCTTTAGATGGGGTTATTTCACTGGGACATTTAAGAGTCAATAGGTAAGAAATGATATCGCAGTACCAGCCTGAATAAGAAAACCTGTCTTCTATGGCAACCGTAGATGTGGCGAAGTCGAGTTCATTTATCTCTAGAAAATCTTCATCTTCTTGCAGCTGATTGATTCCAAGTGCTTGCAGGTTGGATTCGGATAACAACTTAGCCAGACCTTGGCCTTTAATGAGTTTTGTTGATTTGACTTCAAGATCGAACTCTTGAATCTTGGCTAGCCATTTGCCTCTTCTCCTATCACTATTCGGCTGAACCAGTATGTCTTTGACAGAGCTTGTAGGAACATAGGCTATGATCTTCGAATGTAATACGTACGTTCTGAAGGCCTTGAGAGCCTTTACCATTGAGTAAGCTTGTTTTTCTAGTATATTATATTTCAACTCCGCATCTCTCATGCTTTTACCGAAAAACGCCATGGGTTGTTCAAAGCCTTCTTCGTTTTTCTGTAACAATACAACTGCAATAGTGTGTTCAGAAGCGAAGGAAAAAATCAGAAATTCTTTTGTGTAATTAGGACTTGCCAAGACTGGTGCTTCGCTGATAACTTTATTGATTCGTTGAAAGGATGCTTTTGCTTCGTTTGTCCACTTCGTCTCACTGTTCTTTTTTAACATATTTGTGATCAGTTTCACGATTTCGGCGAAGTTAGGGATGAATCTTCTCAAGAAATTTATTTTTCCTAAGAAAGATTGAATTTCTTTTACATTCCAAGGGATATTTATGGTATCTATTGTTTCAATTCTTTTGGGATCGATTTTGATTTCGTCTTTAGACACAAGATGACCTAAAAGCTTACCTTCTTGCATAGCGAAATGAGATTTTTTGGGATTAAAGATAAACCAAATTTGCGACATTTCTCGAAGGTTTGCTTCAGGTGTACTAAATGTTCTGCATCAGATTTTGAAAAAACAGTCAGATCATCGAGATAGATGACAACGAACTTATCTCTCTCACCCACGAAGGCGATGTCCATGGCTCGCTGGAGGGTTGCACCCGCATTCATCAAGCCAAAAGGCATTTTATCGTACATGAAGGTACCCCAAGGGGTAGTGAAAGCCGTTTTTTCTTTATCATCTTGGTGTACTGCGATCTGATTGTAACCTGAAAAACCATCAATCATTGACATTCTGTTAGCTCCAACTACTTTCCCTAAGACGTGGTCCATCTTAGGCAACAAATAATTGTCTTTGAGTGATGATCGGTTCAGGTTTCTAAAATCAATGCACAGTCTGATTTCACCATTTTTCTTTCTTACTGGGACTAGATTAGCTACCCACTCCGAATATCTCAGTGGGACGATGATTTTGGTGTCTAAGAGGTTTTTGACTTCTTTTTCTATTACTGGTAGCAGAATGGGATTTATCTGTCTGAGTTTCTGTTTAAAAGGCTTGACACCAGGTTTCAAAGGAATTTTATGCTCGATTATAGAAGTATCATAAGTTCTCAATTCATCGTAAGACCAAGCGAAAATGTCTTTATACTTTCTAAGCAACTTAGCTTATTTACTTTTGTTTTCTGGGGACATGTATTTGGATAGTTTCACCAACCGAGGGTTTTCTTTAGTACCTATGTCACAGTCCTCAACCTCTTCAGGTTGAGGTTGTAAGGTGGATCTTAATGGGATATCGTCCTGGTTAAATAACCTTTCCAAGGGAATCAGGCCCTTGGGGATCTGGTTATTTTTCAGAACAAGCATTCGGTGATTGGCGATTTTATCGTGGAATTCCTGGGGGTCTTCCCCTTCCTGCATGATCCAAATAGGATCATTCAGGTTTTCTTGGTCGGCATGAGTTTTGACAAACTCGTCTATTGATTCTAAAAATTTACGGAGTTGTTCATCATCCTCAAAAACTTGCCAATGCTGTATGTTATTGGGTATGGAAGGTCGGTGTCTCATTTGTATATGGTATTTTAGTTTGAAAGCGGTGGGAGGTGCGAAGGTTGAGGCAACTTTGGCTAACGCATCGGCTTGTTGGTTTTCAGTTCTTGGAATATAATGGACTTTGACAGAGGAGAAGAAATTTTCGATCAGATCCCAGACACAATTTCTGTAAGACCTCAGCCTAGGATGTTTGGCTTGGTACTGTCGGTTTACCTGTTTTACGATTAGCTCGGCATCACCAAAGATTTCGAGGTTTTTTATTTTCATTCTCCTAGCGGCTTCCAACCCTAATACTAAGGCTTCATACTTGCATACATTATTAGTGTGGTCCCCATTCCACTGGAGTCTATAGGAGAAAGGGATCACAAATTGATTATCAGGGGCCACAAGGAGTGCCCCAGCTCCGGCTCCAAGGTAAGATGAAGCGCTGTCAAAAAACATCTTCCACACACCAGTGCTATATACATTTCTTTTTATTTTTTTCTGTTTCTGTTTTTTCTTCTGTACTACTTTCGTCTATACCTAAAACAATATCATCATCAATAGATAAAATACAATTACCTAGATCCTAGTCAGCAATATATACAGGGTGGTTATTCGGGTTGCACGGATCACTTACTGTGAATGCCAACCTGGTCTCTTTGTACAGGCGCGTGAACTGTCCTCCAAAAATTGGGATCGTAGCATATGTCATGTCAAGCTGGAGGGATCCCCCAAGCTTGGCACCCCAAGATCTAGATAACAACATACCATACTTCGGAGGGATAACGATAACCACTACGTCCATGAGAATGCTTTTCGCAGGTATTTGAGCCAGATTTACCACCTAGTCTTTAATCATGCATATACACTTAACTTTCCTTGAATCGAAAGAATTTAAATCTCCATAAGGTCTGGTGATTTCGAGACCCAATTTGTCCATAATGGCTTTAGGCATTACATTATGGGATGCTTCGGAATCGAGCATACAGTTGTGGAGTAGTTGGTCGAACAAGGTTAACGTGATGTAAAAGGGGGCAACAATGTCTTTGGCGCCTTCGAAATGAGGACCGAAAATTATGTTCGGTTTGTCATCTTCTAAGTTAATGACATCGGCTTGGCTTTCATCTTCCGAAAAACTAATCATCTTGGCAATTTGTTTTATGTAGATGGGGTTTTTTGCCAGCTCGACAAGAGGTATGGGGATCTTGATTTTATTTATTTCATTTTCCAGATTGAAACTCCCCGCAATCTTGTCGTTCTCTATGGTTTGGGCTTCGGTCCCCTTCTTATCAGCTTTCCTTTGTGGTGAAGGTTTCGTTTCCATTACAGGAACTTTCGCTTTCTGTGTTTTGACTGTGGGTGTTTCAGACACCTTAGTCTTGGTAGGCTATGTGTCCGCTATGTTAGTTTTTTCAGTCTGCTTTTCAACATTTTTTGAAACTATCTCGTCTGTCTCACTCCTTGGCAAGATCTTTTTCGTCTGGGCGATTGCAACACTCCTGTTTCTAGGCCTTAGATTGTACTTCTGTTGAAGCTTGGCCATTATACCGTCGGCAATACCCTGGTAGGTCGAATCTTCGGAAGTACTATTGTTTAGGTCATTTTCCAAGCTATTTTCTTTATTTAAGAATTTTTCATAGTCTTGTCTTGATAAATAGGGTTGTGGCTCATCATCACCCAGATTGTTTATATCTTCCTCTAATTCCTCGAAATCTTCTAAATCTTCCTCTTCGATGAAGTTTTCACTCTTGAAGGGGGTTGGGATTTTCTGATCTTCATTCTTAATCTGTCTTTGTGGGACTTGAGGATTGGGATTCCTTCTGAAATCCTTTCTGTGAAAATGGTCATTTTTTGTTTGGTTTAATTCCATTTTCAAAATCTTATTAGACAGTTCTTTAATTATCCTAGCCACGTCGTCCATTTTGTCTCCCGAAGATCTTTCTGACCCTGAAGATCCTCCTTGTTGTTGGTATCTTTTGGTTTCTTTGTTCCCAGCCTCCGTTTTGGCTTTTAGCTTTCCTGAAGCCATCATGTTTGATTCAATTTCTAGGGCATCGTCTTGCATCTTGGTGAGGTCTATTGATCTGCTCTCTCTTAATAGTAGGGCGAAATCAGGGTCGAAAGCTCCAACGAAAGTTACTTTCGCTGCAGGCTGGGAAGGTTTGACCTCGATGGGAATCTTATTATACAATTTATTAAATCTTTGGGTGAACTCGAGAACTCATTCAGAATGTTTTTTTCTAAGAGCCCCGAATTCGGTCAGATAATAGAGGTGATCTTTTCTTTCTCCCCATTGTCTGATGAAAGCACTTTCGAGTTCATCGTAGGACCTTAAAGATCCCATAGCTAAACCTCGGAACCAGGTTCTAACCTGCCCTTCGAAGGTTTGTACTAAGAGTCTAGAGTAGACATCTTCATGTTCGAGTCCTAGGATATCGGCAAACTGGTCAAAGAAATTGATGTGTTCTTGTGCGGTTAAATCGCCTTCCCCTGTAAATTTTGGGAGATTTTTCATGTAATTTTCTGGAAGGTCATGTAGGGGAACCGGGAGGACAAGGGGGGCATATCTGGCAGCCACCTTAGCAAAAATTCCAGGGAGTGATACTTGGCCGCCTGTCGCTCCTCCTGCGACACCACCTATAGCGCCGCCTCCAGCCCCCGCACCTCCGTGCGCAGCCATTGATAGATTTGAGATTGAAACTTGGGGTGTATGAGGAGAAAGTTTACGACAGCTTGGTACATTTTGGGTTGTACTTGAATGTGGCAGAGAGGTTGTGGGAAACTGATCGTCAAGGCACAGGAAACTGGAGAAAGAAGGTCCAAGATGAAAAGAACTTGTTTCTGTAGGCTTGTAAGACGAATATATCGGAGAATCGACAGGGGTTAAAACAGGATACACAGGACACTTGTCAGAGCGTTCGGTAGTAGGAGTGTGGACTTCGGGAAAAAAGTACGTATCGATTGAAAGGGGGTGTGAGACAGATCTCTCAAGTATTCCTCTAACGTTCGACCGCGTAGAATTAGTTTGACCGACAGTATGTATTGGCGAAACGATTTGTCTAAGAAATCTTCTTGATTTTAAAATCTTTTCCGGATCAGATACTGGCGAGGTCTGCTTTTCGTCGGGGTTCTTTGGACGAAAAGCCAGTTTACTTATCGTGGAGTCGCCAAGTGAAAGATAAAAGTAGCCTTAGAAGGTTTTTCGATCTTTGTTCACTATCAAAGAAAGAAAAAAAAAATAAAACCAATGTCGTTCTTCCAAGGGAAAAGATTCGTTTCTTTGTTCCCCGACAACGACGCCAAAAAGATGTTGTTCCTGAGTTTATACTTTCAAGTATACCGTCAAGGCATCCGAAAAAGTAGAGATAATTAATGGATAAAAAGAGTAGTTTAATGGAAAGCGAAATCATAGTTGGTTCCTCAACTATCTTTGCCTAGCTTCCCATTGTTCTTGGATGCTAATATCCCTTTCAATTACAACCCATGAACGTTCAAGCTCTACCCGTGTATTTGCTGTTTGTAAGATAGTATTGAATAGGTTTAACACAATACTTGTCTGATCTAATAGACCGGGTTCTATGTTAGGCTGTCTGGTAACTAGAACCGTCATGAAAGCAAAGGATTTCCTTTTGCTTTATAAGAAACTTTTTTTTTTTTGTAAAGGGTTGCAGATTTCTGGTTCGAATTAATAAGTATAAAACTTCCAAATTATGGATCAATAGTATAAACAGAAATGGAGGCCTTTTCTAGTATCTAAGTCAAATTTAAGGAGACAATGCATGGAATGAAGAAAGAAGAAGAAACATGTATTTGTATAACAAAAAATGAGGCATCAATTTAAGAGGAATCTCATTTTATATTAACAGAAGAAAGAAAGACGATAACTTTGCAGAAGTATATGATTTCAGAGTTCTCAAATGTTCATAGGTCTTATATCTGCTGACAATTGATACGGAGGAAAAATTGCAAACGGTTAGATGATCTGAATGTTTAATCACCACAATAGAAGTTATATCATGAAAGCATTTAACGAAGGTATGAAATAAGGGATGAAATGACAGAGAAACACATAACTCAGGCTTGACAAGATCTGGAATCTTCAATCTATATTGTATTAATTCTGGCAAAATGAAAATTTTCTCTTTACAATCTCCTCCAGAAAAAAGCCACTTCTTAGTCTTGAAAAATTATACTTATACAAAATCACCAATCTCAAGATGGTTGGTGATTTCCTAATTCCTAGTGACTAACTATTTGTTAAAAAATAGATCCAAAAGCGTTTCCATGATCTTTTCCATTTTTCCATTTTCTTGGAAGTAAAGCTCTTCCAAAAAATACTTTTATTTTGTTGATGACTCCTTCTTTTGATTCAATACATTTAATGCATTTCTCCAGGAATTGTGTAAAATTTCTGGGAGGTTCTGGAAGGTCTCTTGCCTCGAACAGATAAACCTTTCTCTGAATCTTGGAAAGACGGTCATCAACTCCTTTATCTGCAAACTTTATTGACTGCAGTTTTAAGTTAGGCTCAACTAACAACCTGTTGAATAGGGTGACATCCATTTTTCTTAGTTGTGAAATTTACGTTTGGATTTCACTCAAATTTTCCCTAAAATTTACTTGATGTCTTTCAATATTGATCTGTCCCAGAAGTCCTGTACAATTGCCCTTTCCAATATTTAATGACTCTTTGTCTAAAAGATCAAAGTCTTCTTCACAGTCATCTCTGATTTCTTTGACTATTCTTTTGCTTTCAGTTATATTGGTTTCCCATAGCTTAAGCATGATGTCGCCTCTGATTTGCTTTGTGGCTGATACTTTGGTAGTTTTGGATACCTCCTCACTTGTCGAATATATAATTGCCTTTTGGAGAGTATTCCTCATTGCGTTGGCTTCTTTTTCCCTTAGGATAATGTTATCAAAGGCATTATCTACTTCTTGAAAGTAATTCTGAACAATGTCTATCTTGGAAATCAATTTCTGCTGTCTAGCTTCTATTTTTGAATACACCTCCAATGACTGGGCCTGGAAAGCTTTTAGATCTATAGTTTGATCTTCCATCAATATTAATCTAGCTTGTAACTGTTCTGCACGTTCTTTTTGCTGAGTAATCTGTAACTGACTTCTTGTATTTGTTGGCTCATTTCGTCCAGGCTCGTTTTGAGTAATTGAACCTCTAACCTTTCGGCAACCCTTGTCTGCTCCAAGCTTTTAGTCATTTATTCTCTAATGTTCTCCTCAACATTTTTTAACTGCTCTTGTAATTGTACTATGATTTTATCACTTTTCTTTATCCTGGTTCTCATTTTTCCCACGGTAAAAAAGTTTGCTATTGCCATGGCTCCCATGGAACCTGCTATCTCTGTAGTGAAATCTTCTTCCAAATTCTGTCCGTCTATCATGACTTTATGTTTTTTAACCATATTCCCCTCCTTATGCATCTCCTGTTTTAGGATGACCTTCCTTTTTCTGCTGAAAAAATAATTTGCAGGAGGGATCTCATCTATGGGAATGGAGGTAAGGTCATCAACAAACAGAGCTTCTGTCTATGGGAGTCCAAAAGTGGACTGTAAGGGGGTTAAGGAAGCTATGGGACTCCCTAGATCTATAGATCCTTTCCCTCCTGCTGCCTTAGGCGTATTGACAACAACACTGGGTGATGCAGGGGGAGTAGGCTTACCGGACTTAGGAGGTCTCCCTGACATCTTCTCTGCTTCGGTCTTTTTGTTTTGTGGAGGCCTTTCCTTATGCTGTGAGGCTTTTTTGGGATTTCCCTTCTTCTGTGCTTCCTGCGCGAAACCTGGGGGAACACTTTCTTGCTCCTGGGGGAGGGTGACTTCTTCTCCTTGAAGTACTTGGGGCAGACCGCTCCGTCTATGCCTCTGAAAGGTCCGAAAGC
This sequence comes from Picea abies, assembly GCA_900067695.1. NCBI lineage: Eukaryota > Viridiplantae > Streptophyta > Pinopsida > Pinales > Pinaceae > Picea > Picea abies. Next base: position 3,651 of record CBVK0100410289.1, on the reverse strand, counting down.
TGGCTTGTAGGTCGAACGACAGTTTCTGCACTCGTTCTAACACTTTCTTATAAGACTTGGTCCCTTTGAACATGTTGTCCCAAGGGGACTCCTCGTGTTCAAATGCTTTCATATTGCAATGTGCCAAGTGTTTGTTCACTAGTTGATAGGGGTCATGCCTTTTGTATTCAATATTTAACAGTTTAACTTCTTCTAGTGCTTCTGCTTCCACCCTGGAATGTCCCAAATTTAGTAGTGAAAATTTCCCGATGTGCACAGGGAAGATTGGCCAGGACTTCTTTTGAGCTGCCTTTAGCTCTATTCCGATACCGCCCTTTACTATTTGGTGTGCTACTTCCCTACACACCAGTCTATCTGGGAGGAATTTTGGAAGCGCGTGAGGGGGATTTGAGCACCCATAAACCCTGATGTAGGAGAAGCTTTCTTCAATGAACCAGTCTGCTATTGGCTTGAGGTTATTTGCAACGGCTTCAGAAATGCGAGGAGGGTCACATCCGAAAAACATTTTATGCATTGGTATTACCACGAAATGGCAAATTTCAGAAAACGAATTTTTTGCGTTTTCTTCCCACAACTCAGAGTGGTATTGGTGAATGGGTTCAAGGCAGGTTGTGTTCCAACTCCATTTCATCAGGGGGAATGGAGTCATAAAACAAATTGCATCCATGATGTATGCTTACATGTAAAAGGCCTCTGGTTTACCTTGGGCTCTTGCAGCTCTGTAATCCGAAACCTCTTTGGCTATATTATCAGATAAATTCTTGTCCTAGTTGAAACTATATCCTTCTGATGCTTCTTCTAAAAAGGGCACCCATTTAGCAGGGAAATGACAGGGATTCTTTTTGCCGAAGAGTCTGCACAGCATCATGGCTACATAAACCATATACTCGTTCAAGGATGCTGTGGCATAAATTCCGTGGGTATCGGCCCTAAATTTTGATGGACATCTCCACCAGCCTTTGATTAAATTAGGGTAAGTTTGGTCTGCCTCAGTGCATTCCTTTCTCTGAAAATCAGCTATGAATTCGACATTGTAAATGAATTTAGGATTGGGTGAGAGTTTGTACATAACTTGGATATGTTCAGGTTTGAATGAGCCGATAACGACCCCTTGATCATTTAAAATGCTTCTCGTTGGAATATCAACCTTGTCCAAAGCCCAATTGATCATGTCGTTGTACGCCATGAGCCGTGGGCGTGTTGCAATTTTGTGAAGTTTTGATTCTGTTATGTCCCGAAGGTGATTTTCGGAGTCGTCAGGGGAATTTTTGATCTCGCAGTCCATATTTTCATAAATTAGTTCATTTTAACTTTGGTATTTGAGTCGGGATTTTGCGTTTCGGGGTTTCGGGGATCTCGCTTACATGAGGTATATCGCCACCAAACGCCGAATCCCGAAATCGCGATGGGAAATGTTTAGGTCTTAACTTTGGTATCGAGTCGGGACTTCACATTTCGGGGTTTCGGGGATCACGCTTATATGAGGTATGTCAGCACTAAACCCCGAATCCCGAAATCGCGATGGGATTAACTTTTAATTAATCAGGGTTAAGATTGACTTACACTTCTTTCGGGTAATCGGGAATCGGGATTTCGTGATTCAAAATGTATTGAAAACGTATTGTTCTGAGTAAACCCGAATCCCGAAAGGTTAAAATATGGTTAATTAACTCCTTTAGGGTTTTAATTTGTCGCGATTAAAAGTACTTCACAGAACGTGCGTCTAGACTTTAATAACACTTGAGCTTTCTGTCTTTTATTATAACGAAGAAATGAAAACACTTCGGGACTTTGGTACCCGTCTTTTTGCACTGATAGCGAGGATTATACCTTATGAAAAGCCGAAACCCGAAAGAGAAAAAATTTAGTTTTAGAGGTAAAATTTTTTAAACCTAGTTTCAACAAACCCTTTAGTTTATATAGGCCATTTTCTTCACTTCCAATGATGATTGCTTCATTTAAGGTTTCTCCTTTAGCCCACATAAGAACTTCTTCATCTATAAAGGCAACTCTGAAGCCTTTCTTTTCTAAAGCTGAAATGGAGAGTAGGTTCTTCTTCAAGCTTGGTACATATAGTACGTCCTTCATTTTTAGTGAATTCCCTAAATTCAGTTTGTGGTTTGATTCTCCCACTCCCTTGATGGGATATTGGTAATCATCTCCAAGTGTTACTTTCTGAGAAAATTCTTTTTCGAGATACAAGAGAGAATGTTTCTTTGTCCCGTCATGTGCTTGGAAGCACCACTATCAATGAGCCAAGTGTCCTCTCTGGGTGTTACAAATCCTGAGAGGGCCGAGATCAAGACATGGTCTTTGATCTGCTCTCTTATCATCTTTGTGGGTGGCTCTTCATCTTCGACTACATGGGCATGGAACCTCTTATGTTTTCTCTTTTATTCTTCTCGTCTGGCTGGACAAAACTTCGCAATGTGTCCCATCTTGTCACAATGATAGCATTGTACAGATGAATAGTCCCTTTCCTTTCGTTGTCCTTTCTTCTGAAATCTCCTTGGATGAGATTCTTTATGATTGAGTTTGTTTGACTGTTGAGGTTCTTTATGAGTCTCCATTTGGAAGTAGGGTTTCTTCCTTCCTCCTTTGGTGTGAGTAGCTAGGGCTTGATCATCATCTCTTGCTAGTAACGCTTCATGGTTCGCTACTCTTGTTTCTTCTTGGATGCATTCTTCCCATAGACTATCAAACTTCAGTTTCTCCGTTCTGGCACATATCGTTTGGATGAATGCATCCCAAGGTCTTGTGAGACCATTTAGGGCCGTCATTATGAGTTTGTCTTCGTCTATGGTATCTCCAATAGCTTCTAGCTGTTCTTTGAATTTTGAGATTCTGGAGAAGTATTCCTGAATCGTTTCTCCTTTCTGCATCCTTGTATTCTTCAGTTGAGTTCTTAGATTCATCTTCCGGTTTATGTTCTTTCCTTCATATAGTCTGGTCAAGGCATCAAACATTTCTTTCGGAGTCTTCTTAGATGATACATAAGGAATCAGGTGGTCTTTGATTGAATCTGCAATGATTCTTTTGGCCCTGATTGTGTCCTTTTGATGCTTTGCCTTTTCTGCAGTATAGGCGGGTTTCGGTACTTCTTCTTTGACGAATCTTGCTAGGTCATTCTCTTCAAGAATGAGGCCAATCCTATATTTCCAGGCACGGAAGTTTTCCACGCCTAGCTTGTCAACAAGCTTAACGCTTGGAGACATCTTTCCCTGGAGCTAGGAAAATGACCGAAAAATGAAAGTGCTCACAATCAAAATTTGAACTTACCAGGAGGTGCGCTTGGCTTGAGACGAGTAGCCTGGTGTGTTTGGATCTGAGAAAATCCAACTTTTGCTCCTCCAAATTTGATCTGCGAATTTCTGGACTGGTTCTTTTGGTACCTTTGGTACTCTAGTATTTCTGGTACACTAGTTTTCTGGTACTTCTGGTACTTTGTGAAACAAGGGTTTCACTTTCCGGGAGATCTAGCCACTGAAAAGGTGCGCTGAGAGTGCCAAAGTGATCCTTAGGGGAGGGCGCACTTTTCTAGATGGTTTTGGGGTTGAAAAGCTTCACCATCAAAAAGCCCTAATTTTCATGTACGACAACAGTGACGTTTTTCACTCTTGTGAAAGATGCTTCCTTCAGCTTGGCTCTGAT
>CBVK0100410288.1:0-12526 GCA_900067695.1 Picea abies | reverse complement strand
GAGATCTACACTCTTTCCCTACACGACGCTCTTCCGATCTCACACAAGGAAGCTAATGTTGTTGATATCTATATAAGGTAATTAGCATGATTGAATGGTATTCCCAAGATAATTGTGTCGGACAGAGACCCAAAATTTACCTCAAAGTTCTGGAAGGGGTTATTCAAAGGGTTCGGAATGTATCTGAACTTCGGCAATGCTTATCATCCTGAGTCTAATGGAAAGACAGGGAGGGTGAACCAAGTGATAGAAGACATGGTAAGGATGTATGTGATGGATCACAAACCATATAAATGGGAAGACTACTTAAACTTGGTAGAATTTGCCTACAACAATGGGTATCAAGAATCTTTGAAGATGAGCCCATTTGAAGCACTTTATGGAAGAAAGTGCAACACACCGGTAAGTTGGAATAACCCAGCTGATAGGGTAGTGATTGGGCCAGATTTGCTCAAGGAAATGGAAGAGAAAATGTTGAATATTAAGTAGAATTTGAAGGCTTCCCAAGAAAGGAAGAAAAGTTATGCTGATAAGAACATAAACCACATGGATTTTAAAGTGGGTGATCATGTTTTCTTGAAATTGAAAGCCAACAGAAGTTCCCTGAAGCTGGAAAAATGTTCCAAGTTGGCAGCTAGATATTGTGGGAAATTTAAAATCCTAGAAAGGATTGGACCAATTGCATATATGCTTGCATTGCCTACATCCATGACTGTACATAATGTGTTTCATGTTTCATTGCTTAAGGAATACATACCTGATGCTAATTCATGTTTCATTGCTTAAGGAATACATACCTGATGCTAATCATGTTGTTGATTGGAATGTGATTTAGGTGGAGCAAGAAGGCGCCTTGCAGGTGCATCTGGTGCACATATTGGACCGAAAGAAAAAACAGCTCCGGCATCGAGCTATAGGGCTTGTAAAGGTCCAGTGGACCTGGTACTGTCCTGAGGATGTGACATGGGAGTATGAGGATGCTATGTGGGCAGAATACCCACATCTTTCTGAAGATTTTGAAAATCTTGTTGATGTTGTGTAAATAAATTGCACTGAGGATAGTGCAAAAATAAGGGGAGGGGATTGTAATATCCCCAAGGACAAGACCTAGTTGTATTTATGAATTGTAAACATGTTTTGTAGGTTGGTGAGCCGAGAAATTATAAGATGGTAAGCTTATGTGTTATTAGGCCGGAGAGCCTAGATGTTAAAGGGTAGGAGCCTGTTTTTGTACATATAACTATTCTTATCAGTAGTATAAAAACATCGTTGCATGTAGACCGACCATGAAGAAAGAGTGATGGGGTACTAAGCTTCCACTAGGCTGGTTAAGGGAGAGGGAGATGCGAGGTTGGAAAGAGGGGCTAATATTAAGATCTTAAGTCCAAGAGAATAATAATGTTTTATTATTCCAAAAACTGATTAGAATGATATGTTTTTATCCTAAGATCTTTTGGGAGGATGGGTGAATTCCAAATGGGAAATGAACATGCTTCATGGGTGACATGTGTTGGATTAGGCACATGCAATTTAAGATAGAAATTCATCTTGTTGGGGGGTTCACTTCCCATTCTTTGATCCTCACCTAACTCGTTTGGCCTTTGTCGTCGACCTTTGCATCTTCACGCACCTATGAAACTACTAACTGGAGAATCCGACATGTGTTTTCCTGTGAAGCCCAACATATCTGCACTTTCCAAAATTGAGTCGTACTCTGCCTTACCGAATTTTTGGTTGTTTCCCTTCCCTGAGCTATATTGAACCTTTGTTGTTGTCCTCACCTTGTTCGAACTGAGTTGAAGAGCGGTTGAAGAGGTGAATTGTCAGTCTCGTGGTTGAAGAGGAAGGTTGTCAAGCCTATGAGCATCTCTCTTCAGGTGAGAGAGTTTGTTGGGAAGTGATTTTCTCCTAGAGAGAGTCCAGCACCAACTACGGAGCTCTGAGAATTCCTAATCTGGCCTATTTCCGAGAACCTAGAAAGGGAAGTGGAGCAATCGATGGACTATGGAACAGTGAAGGTGCATATTCTCGGGGTGGAACAGGCATGTGGGGAATGAGAGTCTGTGAGTAGCGGGCATAAGAAGGCTCCTGGAGATAATCCTTCTAGTTGCACTGTGCAATTTCATGTAACCTCAACCTAGTCTAGGAATCCCTTGCCCTTGGTGGAGCTTAGTCCCAGGTCGAGGGTGACCCACTACTGAGTGTGATGAGCAGCGTGGTCTAAGGATGGGAGGTTTGTGGAAGGTCTGCACGGAGTTGGTGGTTTTACTCCAGTTAAAAGATAAGTATCATTTCCATGCTTAATTATATATGGTATGCATGTCTGTGACTTTTGAAATGTTATCATGTATTCCATTGCATGTATGAATTACTATTAATTCCATTTGAGCCTATATTGCAGTAGTAACTCTGTGTTAGTTGATTTAAATTCATATGTATGTATGTATGTATGTTCCGCTATGGCGTCTCCTAGCCTGTTGGTGGTTGGGAACATTACAAATTGGTATCAGAGCTAGTTTGTAGAAGACAAGGAAGTTGGGTGGCATTGCCTAGAAGGGGTCTGGATGGTCAGGGAATGTTACACACTATGTGGGTCATACTAAAAACTATTTGAGAGAATATCTCAACCACACACCAAAATAAGATTTAACTAGTTGGAGAGAATATCCCATATCCAACTAGATCTAACAACCTCCCAAAACTTACAAACATAATTTTCTATAACAACCTCCTAAAACTTACAAACATAATTTTCACCTAGAGACAAACTCTACGTGGCAATGACCAATAATAATAACAATCATGATGTTTAATATATTCACACCTAATACAAACTTGTAGAAGCTAATAATTCCAGCAAATTATAGGACAAAAACTGCACCTTTGTCCCCAATCTTTTAGTTCTCACCAAAGTATTGGTCACATCCATTGACCAATTTGTTCCTATCAACATTACACATATTATATTTTTAACGAAGAATAACATAGCATTGCTCAAATTCATAGGCTTGGCCTCATTCTCACTTTCCTTCCAAATGAAGTGAATCATCACGTACACCTTCTCATCTCACCCTATTGAAAGGACTTCATTTTTTTGAGATTTAGCATATATAATATGCATATTTGTCTTGTTTGTCTCCAATAATATTCACACATGGTGAATTCCATGTTGTTGAAGTTGTAGTTCATGTATTTCCCTATGACCATTTTGGGTAGGCTAGCAAAGAAGTTGTGAGTCATGTATTTCCCTATGGCCTTTGAAAGTTGGTTGGAAAAGAGTAGATCATGAGTTTTGAGAAAGTTCTTGGCCATGTCAAGAGAAAAAACTACTAGTTTAGGGATGGAGCCCAAACAAAAAGTAATAATGGGACAATATTCATTCCCAAGGTCTTTTAAAACATGATGAAGTAACTCTCCTAACATATGAATATTCTTGATGATGGGCCATGGATATGGTCTTGGAGGAATCTCTACACTACTTGATCTAATAATTTTCAAGCATTATTTGCATAAGAGAATAGCCATCAAAATGAATATCATTACTCCAATTGCGTCTCATAATTAACTTCCTCATGAATTTCCTTTCCAAACCCATTTTCTCTTTTAAACAAAGTTACTCACGAAGCTTATAGTTGTCCGCAACACTTCAATATTATAATAACACTTATGCATATTATAAATAGATGATGACATTAATATTATAATAACGTTTATATATGCTACAAATAGATCATAAATCGGGTTTAGGTCGGGTAGCTTGGAGGAATGATTGTTATTCTCCTCACCCAAGTTCAATTCTTACAAGTAACATCAACTATATATGTTAAACTCATAATAAGTATATTTTTGTAATGACTTCCAGTAGACCTTATACCATAAAAATATTAAAAAATAACTATAAAAAACAATACGATAAAAAGTTGTAATCTTAAATTACTATTTAATATACATCTTAAAATTATTCTAATAAATAATAAAATAAAATTGATTTTATGAATTTTGTTTTGGATTTTAAAATTATGACATAAACATATTACTTATATAAAGAACAATACAATCAAAAGTTATAATCTTAAAGTACTTCACTATTTAATGTACATTGTGTCTTTACATTTCACTATTTAATATACAACATCTTAAAATTATTCTAAAAGTAGTAAGATAAGATTGATTTTATGAGTTTTGTTTTGGATTTTAAAATTATGGTATAGATATCTTACCTTCCTTGGTGAAAAGGTCCTATGATAAGTTGGATCTCAAGTCATATGGATATTATCTGTCTAGTTGAAACTTGAGAGCATGAGGAGTCTAAGGTCCCTAACATAGAAGGATTTGACTTATGGTTGGCATGGAACAAAAAATCTCCTCGTAGAGGGATATGAGGCATAGATTTTTATATTAGAAAGAGCATTTCTCCTCTCATTCAACTTCATAATATTGACCCTCTCAATCAGTACATTTGGATAGAAATTTCAGACACCAATGCTAAGAAGATGTATATAGAAATTTGTTATTTTTCACCTATTAATTCTACTTTTTATAAGAAAAACAATCTAGATAACAATTGTGTCTATAATAATTTAGAACAAGATATTTATAGTTTGAAAAATGAAGGCAATATCCTCCTGCTAGGAGACTTTAATGCTAGGACTACAACTAAACAAGGTACTCTTTTAAGTAATGACTCCAACCATAATCCTTTATGGAAAGATGAGGACCTTGTTTTATCTAATAGCTACAAAAGAATCTCTGAAGACCTAATTGAGAATTTGTTTGGTGTTGAGTTGGTCAAGCTCTACATCTCTCAAGACCTAATAATTTGCAATGGAGTAATGAAGTGGCCAAACTCCAACCATATGACTTGTATTCATGGGCTAGGTAGTAGTGTTGTAGATTATGTGATATTTGATATCCCTGTTTCCAACCAAATAACAAATTTTGACCTTTTAAATGACCATGAGCCTAACTTTGATCATAAACCTTTAACCCTAACTCTAAACTTTTCCATGCATAGGAGCATCATTCAAGAGAATTCTGAAAATCAAAGGAATTTGCGCTTTAAAAAAAGGTAAAGTTGACATTTTCTTAAAGGATTTAAATAGTAAATTAAATCTCCTAAATTATAAGGACAACATTGAAGAACTCTATCATAATTTTACAACTACCCTTTCCACTTCTATTAACAAGTTCTGTTTCGAGGTGTCGTATAAAAAGAATAATAAAATAACCAACCCTTGGTATGATAAAGAATGTAAAATTGATAGGAAAGCCATTAGGGATTATTCTAATGAGTCCTTAAAACTCGATAAGATAAATACGTACAAATCCCTAATTAAAAGGAAAAAAAGGTACTATATCAATAAAAGGAAGTAATGACTTTCACAACTATATAAGTTGGATCCTAAGAAGTTCTAGAGCCAAATTCTAAAACACAATACTAAATAAAATAATCTGATTCCCTCAAGGGACTGAAATTCCTACCTTAAAATTATTTACAAGTTCCCTCATGCCATGGACACCATTCATTTTGTCCCTACAACAGAAGAATTTTTTTCTTTAGATGACATAGAGTTCGGGATTAAGCGGCTTGCAAATGGGAAAGATAAGGACATTGAAGGATACCAAGCTTAAATTTTTAAAATCGAAGGGCCAATCCTTATCCCTCACATACACAAGTTCTTCAATTTAGCAGTAAAGTAGAGCTTCCCTAAACCCTGGATGCAAAGACTCATTGTTCCTATTTTTTAAAATGGGGTAGAAACATTCCCTCTAATTATAGGACCATTATGATTAGCCTGATTTTAGCCAAGCTTTATGGAATTATTTTGGAAAAGAAGATTAGCCTTTGGCTAGAAAGTCATGGTAAAAGAGCTAAAGGCCAGGTTAGGTTTAGGAGATAGCATTCAACTTTGGACCATATTGTTACCTTTAGGATCATTTCAGAGGAGTTCCAAAATACCAAAACCAATATTTTGTGTTGTTTTGTTGACTTTAGAAAATCGTTTGACATGGTTCCTAGGAAAAACCTTTGGAATAGGTTGGAAGACATAAAAGTGCCTCTCGATTTGAGGACTTCTGCAATAAGGATGTATGAGAACATTATTGCTAAGTTTAAAATCACTGAGGGCTGGTCAAAATATATTAACTGCAATATTAGAGTCAAACAAGGTTCTCCCTTGTCCCCTACCCTTTTTGGCATATACATTGACAAGTTACAAGATTGCTTAGAAAAAGCAGGTTGTGTCATCCCTACTCTCATTGTTATAGTAATCAATATTCTTCTTTATTCTGATGATATAGTTCTTATGGAAAGGAGTCCCCATGATCTTGAAAACAAACTAAGAATCCTCAAGGAATTTTTCTCCAATATGGGTATGATTGTTAATATTGATAAGACTAAGGTCGTGATTATTAAATCCAATAAGATCCCTTATGATACCTTCGTATATGACAACAACAACTTGGAGGAAGTGACTTCATACAAATATCTTGGAGCTCAATTGGAATTATAGCTTTGAAAAAAGGATTATTGGGGGATGGAAAGATTATTATGGGCTTGAAAACAATTGTAAATCAGTTGATCTTTGGAGTTGGGATAAGAATAAACTCCTCTTTGAGACTCTTGTTACGCCTATTATTCTTTATGGATGTAAATTATGGAGCTTTAGTATCTCTCATGAATCCTGGAGAAAGATAGAGAAAATACAAAAGAATTTTATAACCTATAATCTCAAAATTAAAGGAAATATGCCCTATCCCATCCTCCTCTTAGAAACAAGCATCTCCCCCATTGAGAGCATGGCTATGACTAGATACCTAATGTATAAGAAAAATTTAAACAACATGGAAGAAAAGAGGCTTCCTAAAATTGCTCCAAAATAGAGTCATAGCCACCATCGACTCAAACGAGGATGGAATAAAGAGTCTCGGTCTTGGATAAACTATTGGGGAATCATGGAAGACACCATTTTGTAGAATAAAGATACTATTAAAAAAAATGTCAAATCAAAATTTAAGGAGAAAATGTAGTGTGATAAAGAGTTAAAGGAAAAAAGAAAATTAAGGTATTATAAGGATGTAATCAACCCTAATCTAGAAGATCAAAATTATCTATCTATTTTTCCAAGTGTAAAGAAAAAAAAAAAACATTTCTAAGATAAGAACAAATTCTCATGAGCTACATAGTGAAATTGGGTGTTGGTCAATTCCTAAAATGCCATGGGATGAAAGCGTGGGTCACCTTTGTGACACTAAGAAGGTTGAAGATCAAAAGCACTTTCTCTTAGATTTTCTAGCCTATACCCATATTAGATCTCATTTTCAAAATATTCGTCACACTACCAACATTTCTAACCTCTTAACTGAACAAAAGTATGGTGATCTTGGAAAGATTCTCTTAATGCTTTTCGAGCATAGAAATAAAATTCTAAAGAATCGCAAATAATCACTTACCCTCTTAAGGTCCAATAGACCAATCCAGTCTTAGTGGACGTTAATCATCATCATCATCAATAAACTCTTATAATCTGGATGGAGCATGAAAAGTCTACTTAATTATATTCAAGGAGATCCATGACAAATGTACAACCATGATTTAATTTATCATCATCGTGGTCAAAATTATCGATTTAAAAATTAATGAAATTAAATAATACAACTAAGATCTAATTTATAGTCGTTGTCAAAAATGTCGATCCCCATGCGAATGTTTCCCTGCCACCACCCTTAGTCACTTGGATGAGGGCCCATGCAATATGGGAGAATCGCAACACGAACCGTCGGTAGAAGTTGGCAAGTCCCAAGAAGCTCCGAAGCTCGATTAGTGTGATCGGGGCTGGCCAATCACATATGACTTGGATCTTAGTTGTATCCACATGTACCCATGCTCATAAAAAATGTATCCCAAGTATTGGACCTTGTTCATGCCAAAGGATCATTTTTCCAAGTTGGCATATAGCTTTTGTTGCCGCAGAGTGCTCAAAAGCTGTTGAATATGTTGCATGTTATCCTCCCAAGTTTTGTTGAAGATGAAGATGTCATCCAGATATACCAACACAAAAGAGTTAGTGAAGGGTCTCAATACATCATCCATCAACCTCATGAAAGTGGTTGGTGCATTTGTTAAGACAAAGGGCATGACCAACCATTTGAAGAGACCTTCTTTAGATTTGAAAGATATATTCCATACATCAATTCGTTTGATGGGAACCTGGTGGTAGCGAGACTTTAGTTCAATCTTGTTGAAGAACGTTTCCCCCTTGAGTTGGTCAAGAAGGTCATCAATTCGGGGAATTGGGTACTAGTTCCTGACTGTGATTTTGTTTAATTCTTTATAATCAACGTAGAGCCACTAGGTCCTGTCTTTCTTCTGCACTAGTACAATTGGTCTTCCGCAAGGGGAGGAGTTGGGTTTGATGTTCCCCTTTTGAAGAAACTCTTGGATCTAATGCTTGATTTCATAATTTTCCATCAACAAGTGATGATAGACCGGTCCATTAGGCATAGATGCACCAGGGGTTAGATCAATTGGATGCTTGATTTGGTAGTCTGTCAGTACCTCGGTGGGTTAGGAGAAGATGTCTTTGTACTCTTCCATGATCCTGTCCACTTTCTTTTGCTGCAAAGAGAGACTCTGTGTAGAGGCCATAGATGTGGTGGAGACCTTCTACTTACTGTGCGCACGGATCACAAAGAAGATGAACTTCTCGGTCTATGAAATGACCTTACTTCATTGCTTAGTAGATATTAAAGAAATAGAGGTAGGTCGTGCTACCTCTGGTATCTTGTACAATTGTCTACCCAAAGTAATAATAACATTGTGGGGTCTAGACTCATACACACCATGTCACTTCCACAAATATGGTTGTCCTAAAAGAACATCACAAAATTAAATGGGAGAAATATCACAAAATACCTCATCTTTGAAGAGCTTGATGTCATAGGGTAGATGACACTATTGGATGAAGAGGAGATCTCTTCCTTGGAAAAGCCAGCCAATGGTGTAGGGTTGCGGGTGTGGTTTCATCAGCAGGTCCATCCGCTTGACCACCTCTGCTGAGATCAGTTTCTTCTAACTATCATTATCAACAATGAAATGAAGAGGAGCCCCCTTTACCCACATATGTGAATGAAAGAGGCATTCCCCTTCCTCCGATTATTTTGGTTCTCATGGATGGAATTTGGTGGTGGGGACATTGGCGCTAGGTTCAACATTGATAATCCACTTCCCTCCTTCTAGATTTGATTCGAAGTCAGAATCTGCATCTGACTCAAAATCTTTTAGCTCGTCCACCAGTGACTACTTGGAGAAACATTCTTCGATGTTGTGCCAAGGGATTTTATGGTATTCACACCACTTTCCCGTGTCCTTCTTCAACTTCCCATTACATTTCTTTTGTTGTGGCTTGGACTGGTTTTCCTGAGAGTGGCCTTCTTTTCTCTGTCCCTTGTTTTTTGAGTTGGGGCCACCTTCTCCCTGCTTCGGCTGTGAGGAGTTTGCAGATCCAAACTTTCACCTCTTCTCCTTAAATTTTTGCTCAATCTTGACAGCATATCTATAAGCCGCACCTAATGATGCGATGTCTAGAAACTCCATTTTGTTTGAATGTATATATGCATACAGTCGTGTTATTTGAGCACCAGATGTCATTCTAATTCTTTGATACCCAATTTGGTGTGCATGGTATGCAAAATATTGGTGAAATATGGTACTGTCTAGTCCTTTCCTGACACAGTGTGGTCCATCTTGTGTATTGGTCCTCATAGCTTCCAACATGGTAGTACTGATCTTTAATAGCATCCCTAAAGAAATCTCATGTGGGGGCGACCACAAATATTGCAAATTCCTCTATGGCCCTTTTCTCAGAGTAAGTATCCCACTAGTCCTTAACATGGGGGACGACCTTGAGGAGTGCAAAAGTAATCTTTTCCCTGTCGAAAAAATTATGGACCGAAAAATACCCTTAGAGCAGATTCAACCATTTATCTACAACATATTCATCTATCAATCCTTCAAATAATGGAATATCAAAATTTACTTGTACCTTGAAGTGGGTTGGATGGTTGCTTGATGAAGATGTCTCTCATGTGGGTAGTCGCCGAAGGATCTATTCAAAGTTGTCCATCATTTCATTCCTTTGTCACGTAAGGGATTCCTCAAGAAACATTTTAAAAGGATCTCTTGCTCCATCATCTTTCTTCTCATCCCCCATGGGTTGTATTCAGGCTCAGTGTGACCGACCTTGAAGAGGCTCAACTGGTTCGAGTCCCAACTTCTTGTACCTAGATCTTGTTGGGGACATGCACGAAAAAAATTAAATGAAGAGAAAAATGCTTTGATACCACTGATCTGGATTTATGAATGGAACGAAATGAATAATAGACTGAATATAATAACATAGAGATACGGAGAACAACACCAGATATCCAGTGAACAATAACTCCTATTGAATAAATAAAATAGGTTGAAAATGTAAAACTGTGGAACTGAAAACAACTTGCTCGAATGGTGGCAGTTATTTCTAAGAAGAGATGTGGCTTCTACGTGCATTTGTCTGAGTAGAATGATTACAATGAGGCTCCAAAGGCCTTTTTACAGTTACTCACAAATTCCAAAACCATAGACATCCACAAACCTAACTCTAGGAGATGAAATGTCAAAAGTTATGTGGGCCCCGATGGATACGTTGGTACTTCAATTTCCCGGGGTCGTAAATTTTGCATACGACCACCGTTTTAGGTGCATGATAGCCCATTGGAAAGGTATTTTTGAGAAATATACATTATGCTATCAAACTTTGACTATGCTTGCAGTTTGACTATGGCAAGCCAAAAAAACATTGTTTGAGGCCCCAAAACGGCCCTAGAGTACAAATATATGTACTGACATGAAAAATTCCAAAATAGTCCAGTTTGATTAGGTGGGAAGTCACTAATGTCCACCTGGAAGCTATGTAGGGCTTTAGATATCCCCGGAAATGTAGAACCCACAATTACAAAGAATTATAGAAGAACGTGTTGAACTAGAAAATTGTTAAGAGGAGCCAATTGGAATAGGTGGGTGGCCACTAATATACCCCTAGATCACAACACGACCCCTCAAGCTCCCATAACTCCATCCCTAATCCTGCCTTAACACTCGGGTGCAACAAGAAGGTAAGTATTTGGCCCATGAGTTATGGGAGAAAACCCCATCTCATATTAGGGAGGAAATTGAGAACGTTGAGGATGACATCAACCTTGAGAGAAGAATTATTCATGATTGGGAAATTGACACAGAACTGGGCAACTGGATCCTTGATGCAGGGAGCTCAAGGGCATGAGACACCAAATGTTGGAAGACGGTTGATCTATATTGGCACATTAATACATTTGTGGGAGAAAATGTGCAGGATAGGGACGATGCATGAGAGGATATCCTCATGCAACTTGACAAAGTGATGTTGCATCTCAGAGACATTAGCTCTAGGCTTCCATCACATGCTCAAGAAGTTGTTGTTCTACCTCATGGTGACTTCAAGCCTCAGTCTCATGAGCAACCTCTGGGGGATTACAACACTTATCCAACTTAAATTCATGTATTTTTCAATTTTTGATGATCTTATATCTAATTAATAGCCGACATTACCCTGACTATATCAGGAAGATTAGATGTCTAGACTGGCTACATAGTATCACAAGTTCTCTTCAAATTTAGAATCTAGCTCAAACTTTCTAGACAAATGGTTTATATCATTTTCAATGTTTTGGTTTCCCTAGTGCAAGCCAAAAGTTCAGTGGATTTTGTACAATTTCTCCTTATTGTGACAAATATAATTATAGCTTTTTATTGTAAATTAAAAAAAACAAGCTTTTTAGATTGATTGTGGACTTATTTGGTATACTTGAATGGTGTTAGTGATGTGAGATCTATTATAAAAGACATGAAACTATATTTTCAAATAATGTAAGTGGATATTTTTGTTAATATTTTCTATGCGTTGCAATATTTTGTGGTTAATAAAGTCTTCAGGCTTTTTATATATTTAGTTTTGTGATTAATTTAATAGTACGTGTATATGGTGTGTAATCAACTTTAAAGGTTATAAATGATATAGATTAAATGGGATTAAAAATTAACTGCTAAATTGGGGTTTGTAAAGTGCAAAATCAGATTCTAAAAGTGTGAAGTGCTAATTTATTGATTTTCAAAAGTGCAAAATTAGATTTTGAAATTTCCAATATCTGTTTTGAAAAATACAAAAAATAGCTCCCAAGATGTTGACATCATATTCAAAAAGTACAATTTATTGATTTCCAAAAGTGTTAATATTGAATAACCTGGTATTGTCACTTTTGGTACTTGACTTTGCACTCTAAAAACCCCAATTTCAAACTTTAGAAAGATTTTTTTTTGGCATGTCTTTAAATGGGCTTAGACTAGAATTAATAAAAAAATAATGAAATGGGAACTTTAGATAAAGGATGGCATGTTATTTTATGTAGGGAGATACAAGAAGTGTTGGTGTTCTTTAACACATAGGAAGAG
>CBVK0100410287.1:0-12526 GCA_900067695.1 Picea abies | reverse complement strand
TTTTTATTCTTCTTCTATTTGAGAGTAGATTGCTTATAAGGTTGTAGTCTCAAAATACCCAATCACCCTCCTATTGATGCTTGTTACCTCACTCTACTTATGTATATATTTTTCCCTTGCACATCCCCCTTCTTTAACACTTTACTAATACAACCACGAGGAGTGAAATAATTTTTTTTGAATCCCGCATCATGCGTCCCATAAACCTGCACACCCACATTCCAAATCATCAACCCACAACCTTGCAAGCCCACATTCCTGCATCCCACAAACCTACATTCTTGTAAACCCACATTGCCACATCCACAAACTCGAAAACCCTCAAGCTCACATTCCCTCATCCCAAAAAACCGCAATCCAACATTCTCGCCTCCCTAAAACCTACAAACCCACATTCACCCAAATCCACATAGCCACATTCTCTCATCCCCACATCCCACATCATCCTTCCTCCCACAACCCGCATGCTAGACCATTTATTGATTCCCACAACCCACATTCTATGTGATTCAATTCCCATCTTCCACATAGGATGTGATTGGTTTTCCTGAGGTAATCCCTTCATATCCATGACATAGTTCCCACATAATGAGAACATTTGTTGTTAATTAATGAGGATTAATTCTCGTACATTTCCCCTGATCACTATGTATGCAAATGATAGTTACCATTTAATGAGTGACATGAACCAAACATAGGAAGGAGAAAATTTGAACAGGAAATTGGCCTTAATATGTGATTAAGGGGTACCTATAAAATAGGAAATCAAATTTATACACATAATACTCACACTTACCCAAGTGCATGGAAAGTGGAAAAAATATGGCGAGAAAGAAGAAGAATGAACCATTATGTGGAGACACAATAAATTCTTTGGCTCGTGATAATAAGGAATTTAAGTGGTCTGTAGTGTATAAGTGGTAGTCTAGACTGTCTCAGGAACAAAGTATGGATGTCATGGATAGTGAAATCTAGATGCATGCCCAAGGCATTTGATTTCATAGAATTGGTCACCTAGTGCACTAAGATATTTGATTCAAAGTGTCAACTCATTGAGGTTAAGGAAAGCGAAAGAAATCCTATCCCTTTAACACTGAGTATGTTCAGAAGTATGCTATGTCTCCCAACACCAGGTAGAGTTATTAAGCTTCCTGAATTATATTCCTCTTCATATGCTCAAGGTGGTGGCATGGGTTTACTCAAGGAATTCCTAGTTTATCCCCTGGTCGAATCCTCAAATATCAGTGAAACTAACACATGCATGTTGGTTAAGTCATTTAAATAATTTTCATAGATTTTCACACGATTGGTAGGTCAAGAATCAACAACGTATGTCCCCAGGTATGTCCTTTATATACTCCATTACTCAGTAAAGATAGGTGCCATATTTTATTGGGCCCAAATAATTTTGAACGAGATCTCCCATCAATTGTCTAGTTTTATTCATACTAAGAGGTTCTACATGACCTCTTATTTGGTTCTTGCTCTTGCTTACTATAATAAATTTGAGGGAATTCCCCCAAGGGGAAATGTAAATTTTGAAGAAAACCCCACACAATTTTGATATCCTACACTATGGAAGCACAAGGCACCGTTTTATTTTTACCAAATCCAAGATTCCTTCATCAAGGAATATAGACACATGCTCATAGGGACTGAACAAACTAGGGTTACAAAAGAATCCCTATATTTTCTCAAGGGGAAGGGAGTGTGTGTATTTGAATAACAATTCACATACATAATACTTTTTCACTTCAAAGGGAAACCCCTGCTTCCTCCAAGGTTCATCACGTGTGACAATTTTTTGGTGTATGAGTTATGTAGACAGTAAGAGACATGGTACCTGTTCTTTGATAAGAAGAGAAAGCAACAATTTATTCCCATACCATTTAAAATTTTCAGTATTATAGTTAGAAGTTCCTCAAGTCTCACTGAAATGGTGGGATTCTTTGAATCCTTTAATATGAAAGAAGCAGAATCCCTCAATGGCTTTGACCTAGAAGGTATTTTTGCAGCCCATATGTTATCAATTAGCTATGCCTCAATTTTCAACAAGGTGCACAATATTTTAGAAGGAGACGACGACAATGAAGACTCACATGTGAAGGATAAGGTGACAACTACCCCGAGAAAAAATATTGCCAAAATATAGAAACAACCTGCTCATGAAGATGCACATACCAGGGTAAGTTCAAACATTGGTGAAGTGGATGTTTCTCCCCTGGAAGGTAACAAGTAGCCACAACATAGATAAAGGGGTATATCCACAACCAATGTTGAAGGTGGCACAAGGCATCATCCCCACAAGATCCCCTCTTCAATCTCCAAGGATCAGGAGATTAGTGTGGGAGGAAAATAAAAAAATTAGGGATGTGTAGGTGATGGAGATGGTGGAGACCCCCCACGATACTAATCGAGGGAAACACACATGGTTACCTCTGTCCCCAAAATAAAAAGGAACCCAAATGAAGGTGTTTCTCTAGACCCGAGCGGTTTAGAATTGAACATGACTAACATGGATATTGATGAAGTCAACAACATGCTCACATGGGCTGTAATACAACTGGCATAGAGAAATTTTACAGTAGAGGAGTTGACCTGTGAGGGTCCAACTATTTTTTAGGAAGAATCTTCCACTCTTCATCATGCCATTTACAACAAATAGTCGAAAAAGATCCATATCAAAAGAGTTAATAAGAAAGATAAAAAGGTGTCAGGAAAATGGAGCTCTAAAATTGAAGTTAAGGGATTGAAACATTAAGGGGTTCTCAAGTTCCATAAAGCTACCAATTGTGATCCAACTCACTTGATAACATAGAAATATATAGAGAATGAGAGATTGAAAAATAGGGTAAGGGAACTTGAAGCTGCCCTTAGCCCAAATCCATTATTTGCAAAACTATTAGCTACGATGGTTCTTGAGTAGGTCTTTGAAGAAATGGTTAGATAAAGCTCCAAAATAAATAAAGACACAAAATTTCTTATTGGTATTAGAAGATATATAGCTGAAAATATTGATAAAATACTTAGCATTATGCAGGAATATTGGGAAATCATTGTCAAATCCGATGTCATAGTTGGAAGGATTTTTGTCATTAATTAATATCTATAAGAGGATATGTGGAAAAATGAACATTTCTACAAGAATGAAGTAAGCACATTCATGGCTAGAATATCAAACATGAACTAATCTGTAAGGTGGAAGAAATAATTTCCTTCTAAAAGCAAGTTAAAGCAAATACATGTTGGATGGCTTGGGAGAATAGACACTTTTTAGAAATTGAGTGCAACATGTGATTCTTTAATGTGAAATAAGAGTGTGTTATTTTAAAAAACTCTTGATATTATAAAGGAATTACAAGGTACCCTTTTAATAAAGGACTCAATGTTATTAAATAAGGATCAGGTGGAAAAATAATTGGGTGTATTGAGGGTCACATGGGGAACATAATTCGATGACCTCGCAAACTTTTCGAAAGAAGAGCTCTGACAATGGCAGGTAAATTTTGTTAACGAGAATGAAGATCAATCATATAGAGTGCAACAACAATGGGACACATTGAAGAACATTGCATATTATTTTTTCGGAGTTAAGGTAAAAAATGACATAATTGTAGCACCATTATGTGAATATATCCAAGAATGGCTCAACGATGCATTAAAATAAATCACTAATCCAATACAATATTGAAGATCAAAGAAATGGTTATGATAGTTCCACTCAAGATGCTCTCCCTTATTTAAAGAATGAAAAAGAAGCTAAAGGGACATAATTATTATTTGAGTGACATAATTATTATCTAAGTGAGTAATAGAGGAGAACTGCCACTTTAAAAAAGAAAAGGGTATCTTTGGATTCCATAAAGAATACCCTGGGAGGTTGTCTCTTCTCCTTAACATGAATATATACCAACACCTCTGTACATTTCCTTTCACTTTGTTGTTGATATGCTTGCTGCTTCATCCTATTTTTTTCCATTTGAAGGTTTTCCTTAAGAATTGTCAAAGTTTCTTTAGTCTTATCCACATGTGATTCTATTGCCTGTAATTTGGATGAGTCTTGCAAAAATTATGAGATACTAGGAGTCAGATATCCATAAAGGGATTCAAATGGGGACATATTAGTAGATATGTTATAGGTGGTATTATACCACCATTATGCTAAAGGAAACCACTTCACCCATTGATATTGCTTGTCTAAAGAAAAAAAATGTACATAACCATCTAAACATTTGTGAACTATTTATTTTTGACCATGTTTTTGTGGATGATATGATGAACTCATAACTAGTGTTGTTCCACTCATCTTCCATAATTATTTCCAAAAATTTCCTATGAATTGTGGATCTCTATCACTTACTGTTACTTTTAGGAAATCCATGAAGTCTATGAATTTCCTTCATGAACACTTTTGCCACTTGAATTGCTATATATGTACTTTGATTTCCACAAAAATGTGCATATTTTGTGAGTCTATCCACTACCACAAAAATGTCATCCTTACCTTTTGATCTCGGTAAACCTGTAATGAAATCCAATGATATCTCTTCCCATATTTGATTAGGTATGTGTAAAGGATGAAGTAAACCTAGATCTTTTACTATCTCTACCTTATTTATTTGGAAAACATGGCATTCTCTTACAAATTTTTGAATATCTTTCATCATTCCTTCCTCAAAAAAATATTTTTTCATCGTTTGATATGTTTTAAGGAACCTTGAATGTCTTTCCATTGGAGAGTCATGATATTCCCTTAATATTTGTTGCTTCAACTTTGATTGAGGGCATAAAAAAATATTCTACCCTTGTACCAAAGGATATCTCTCTTCCACTCCCAATGTTCCATAGAGTTCAACCCTTCCTTTATACATTGTATTTTATATCTAGTACTATTGTCCTTTTTACATTCATGGAAGTCTTCTTCCAACCACACAATAATGGAATATTTAATGGAATATAAACTCGAGGCTTATTCTATTCTATAAATGACATTTGCTACCACAATGTCCTATTGTTTTTGTAGATTATTTCAAAATCAAGCCCTTACTTTTTTTATAACCATTTTTGTTGCTCTTATGATGTAAATATTTTCTCCAAAAAGTACTTTAGGCTATCATGGTCTGTCTTGACTTTAAAATGACTGCCAATGAAATATTTTCACCATTTTTTATTTGTATGTAAAATTTTTGCCATTTCTTTTTCATATGTAGATTTCACCAAGTAATTTCCCTTGAACTGTTTACTTTCAAAGGCTAATGGTCTCCATTCTTGCATCAATATTGTTGGTTTTAAACCTTTTACATTATTGCAATGCACACATAGATTCTTTATAAAATATAAATAAAACAATAAGATACATATAGTACTCATGAATTTACCCTGGAAACCCTTAATTGGGAAAACAAACAAATGTTTAGATCCACACCTCTGAATCTCATTGTATTAAATTCACCATTTACAATACAATATAAACCTTAATCCACTAACTTGGATTAGATTACAAACTTAATTATTTAACTGGAATTAGAAAACCATGGGCCATAAAACCATGTGCCAAAACCATG
The DNA here is from genome assembly GCA_900067695.1 of Picea abies. NCBI lineage: Eukaryota > Viridiplantae > Streptophyta > Pinopsida > Pinales > Pinaceae > Picea > Picea abies. The sequence goes on along the minus strand of CBVK0100410287.1, from coordinate 6,962 downwards.
CATTAGAAAAACATGGGCCAAAAATCATGTGCCAAAACCTCCCATTAGAAAACCAAGGGACAAAATTTATGTGCTAAAACCTCCCATTAGAAAACAATGGGTCGAAAACAGTGTGCCAAAACCACCCAAAAATAAAATTTCGGGGGTTTCAAAATCCTAGACAAGGTGGGATACCACCCTGCCTATGACCCCCCCAAACAAAGTGGAATGCCACCCCCAACATGCCTTTCACATCCATATCACACATGGGGATAATCATGCAAAGAGTATAACACATACCTAACAAATATTTCTCTAAATACCTTGTCATGATGCATCACATTCAATTATGAATGTTTTATCAAAATAAAGTGTTCTTAATATTGGTGTAGAAGACATGGTATCATTTAAGAGTGAGAATGCCAAGGTAGCCTCTTCCTTCCATGCAAATGATTTTTTCTTCAAGAGATATGTGATTGGGCTTGCAGTGCATGCATAGTTCTTAACAAAAATATGACAGTATCTTGTAAGAACCAAAAGTACTTTAAGACTCTTGATGTCCTTAGGAATAGGCCATTTTTTAATAGCCTGGATATTTTGAGGATTCACCATAACCCCTTCCCTTGAAACAATATGACCCAAATTCTCTACTTCTTGTTTACCAAAATCACATTTGGATCTTTTTACATATAATTGATTGTTTTTAAGTAATTTGTAGGATTTTATCCACATGTTTAATGTGGTATTCCCATGATTTTCTATATATAGGTATATCATCAAAGAAAACCAACACAAAATTTCTAAGTAGGGGTAAATTGTTTTCGTTCATAAGGCTTTGAAAAGTAGAAGGAGCATTATTTAGCCCAAAATGCATGACTGAGAACTCATAGTTCCCTTCATGTGTTTTGAAAGATGTTTTTGGAATGCCTTCTTTTCTTAACATGATTTGGTGGTATCTTGATTTAATATCTAAGTTTGTAGAATAAGCCACTCCATGAAGCTCATACAATAGCTCATTAATATTTGGAATAGGGAATTTATCCTTGATGGTGATTTTGCTTATATCTCTATATTCAGGACACATCCTCCAAGAATTATCACTACTTCTCACCATAACTATTGGAGTTGAAAATGAACTCCTGCTTGGTTGAACAATACATGAATCCAAAAGGTCTTGTACCATTTTCTTAATCTCCCCCCTTTTCTAATGAGGATATATATAAGGCCTTTTATTAAGAGTACTTCCATGTATTAGTTCAATTTGATTTTCATGATCTCTAGATTGAGGTAGCCCTTTATAAATTTATTGGAAGACCCTATGGTTCTTTTCCAAGGTGCATTTTAATTCCTTTGGAATATTTTTATCGTCCTACTTTACTCCCATAGAATAAATTATAACCACAACTCCCCTACTACCCTTTTTTCAGAGCTTTTCCATTATGTGAGAGTTGACGACCTAAGAAGGTACATATTTTAACCCTTTGAGTTCCTTCCAATTCAATTCTCATGAATAATTCCTTATAGTTTGTAAGAACTATAACTAATGTTCTCAACCATTGAATCCCCAGAAAAAACATCTACTCCTCCAATGAGAATGGTATACATTGGGCTTTCTAAGTTATATTCTCCCATAACAAGTTTAATGTTGTGGCAATTTTGTACACAATCAATACTCTTCCCATTAGCAACTAAAACTTGAAAATTTGTCACTGGATACACAAAACAATTGAGGCTCTATACTAATATTTTATCAATGAAGATATGGGTGCTACTTGAGTCAATAATCACTATGAACGTTTGATTCTCAATATATCCTACAATCTTAAGGGTTTGAGGTGCAAACAAACCTACCAATGCATGAACACATATTTCACATATATCGACGTTGTGTAGAATTTCTACATCTTTTTCCTTCTCTTTTAATTTCACAATTTCTTTCTCATCTATTTGTATAGATGCCTCCATTTCCTCTTCATCATTATTCTCCAAGTTGAACAATTTTGTTTCTTGACATTTATTCCCTTTTGACCATTTGCTATTAGAACCAAAGCAATTAGTCCTTTTACTCTTCTTTCCTCCATTTCCTTTAGTGATATTTGAGTAGGTTGAGGTAGGATTTCCCTATGAGCATCAAATCGATCTCTTCTTCCTACATATGTTCCAATAGTAGACTTGTGTGTAACCCTATTATTGGCTTGAATATGATGAGAACATTGCACATCTTCCATAATTGTTTCAAGATGTTTTAAGAAAATATCATGTTTAATGTCTTCCTTTAATCCACCCATGTGAGATTCCAACAAATGTTCATCACTTATGTTATCCACCCTTGTGTGCAACACCTGAAATTATGAATTATAATCTTCAATATCACCAAGTGCTTGATTCTTGTCAATTGGCTAAAGTAGTCTCATTTCCAAACTTTTCCTTATTGTGATTCTAAGTCTCTTGTAAATAAACTCCAAGTATAATGATAAGAATGGGGCTTCCTTTTGAGTACCCATTGATACCATTGATAGGGTTTTGTATCAAAGTACAAGGTTTCTAAGGATATCCTTTTCTTATGATCCATAATATTATGCAATTCAAAGTATTTCTCTATTTGGTTCACCCATGTAAAGACTTTTGTTCCATCAAACTTATTTAATTCAACCCTGGGAAAGTTGACACCCTTAGGAACCCATCCATAATTAATTCCACTATTAGAGTTGAATCCACTTGAAAAATGATTATTACTAGAAGTTTGTTCAACATGAATACTACCTTTATTTTCACAAGTCTCTTTGGTCACATTGTCACTTTCAAGAAGCTTCCCACCTAGGGTTTGTATGATCTTGGTCACCAACTTCCGTTCCATATTCTTTTCCATTTGTTTCCTATTTTCATCCATATTATTTTTCATATGTTCCATCTTTTCATCCAGATATTGTACTTCACTTTGCGTGTTTACCAAATAATTACTTGGTATTGACATAGCACTCAATTCATTAATTTGACCCTCTAATTTGGATAGCTGGTTATGTATCTCTTCATTTTCTTCATGAGTCATGGATAAAATTTCTGAAGGTTTAATTGGACACATAATTTTTGGAGCACCCTTATCCATATGTGATAACAATAACAATACTCCTCTTTTTTCTCTTTATCAAAAATTTTGGATCAAGAAAAACATATCTTCCAATCAAAAGTTATGCCAATTGTACATTTTTTTTTCCAGGCAACAACGTCTAGAGAAAACCCCCAGGTACTTCCCCTCATTTTGAGGATGGTACCCAGAGTAAAACCTAGATTATTCATTGGTAAACAACATGAATTGAATTCGTTACAAAAATATACTCACAATGAGCTCAACATGTCATTAATGGGAATAAAACCTAGTTGGGGAGGATAACACTCCATCCCACAACCACACGAGCTAGACCCTATTGACACATGCCAATTGTAAGTTACGTACCTTTAAAAACCTAATTTTTGAGACTATCTTGTTGGATGATATTTGTCCTAATGTATCTCTGATTTTTTGTCCTATAGTACTATGACATGTCTTCTTTGTAATTCCATAAGTGTGACCAAAATTTGACGTGCCAAGTGAAAGTTATGGTAACTTCCCAAAACTTGCCAATTCTTATCCCTTTCTAGATAAAGAACTTGTATAGAATGCCACATGTCCAATATTTCAGATCTGATTCTAATCTTTTTACCTGAAATAGTATGTTTTGTCTTCTTTCCAAACGAACTAGTGGCACTCAATTTGGACTTACCAATCTTCTGATATGTCTCCACTACCAAGAACACATGTTTGAGACTAGTTTTAGGACTAGTTAGATAACCCTGATTTCCAAAACCTATATATCATAAATCAAAACAATCAAAACACTAAAATTATTACAACAAGTACTTTGGTATGGCTCCTTAGGATCCTAAAAATTTTACAGTCTAAAACCATGCCAAAAAATATATATAGCCAAAGTTTCAAGATGACTCATTTGAAACTGATTTTAGGGATAATCATAAACCCTAACTTTCATAGCCTATATCTTCAAAATTTTAATTCCAGTACCTAATTTTTTTACCAAATGTACCTTGATATGTATTTTTGGTATCCTCAAAATTTCTCTATGTGAAGCACACCCAAAAAAGGTTATCTCAAAAATTCCAAGATGTCTTGATTGAAGGAGTGAAACCATAGGATTGTATGCTATGAAAACAAATGTTATGAACTGAACTTCAAAATATTCAATGAATAATAATCCACTTTGATGGGGAACCTCGTTTTACAATATATATAATGCACAAGATAATATTCCTATATGTATGAATCTCCTTTATTATACATAGGATATAAATTAAGCATGATGTAACCTACCCTAAGCTAGCCTAACCATAACTAATAAACTAATAATAAATGAGTGTTAGGGACTTAACACATGGAAACTCCATAGTGAGTGCCCCTTTATCTATACTTGCATTTCATAACTTAGAAGAAGAGAACAAACTATAAGCCTCACCTTCTAGCTGGGTTTTCTCTCATATTGGGTTTCCAGGGTCACACCTTGTGTTCATTTTTGTGGATGGTGTGTTCATTTTCTTGTTTATTTATTTTTGGTTTCAGTTATTTCTATAATTTTGAATCATTTCACTAGTAATATTAAATCTAAGATCTAAGGTAATAAACTACATAATAAAAAAAATAGAATATTATAAGATCCATGGCGATGAACTATTCCAATGGAATATCAACAACAATTTATAGATCAAAATGAATATGCACTAGTGATCACTTGGAGAGAATGCATAATGCATATAGACATGCTTGAACATCTATAATATTGCATATGGGTTAAGTGTAGTGTGTTATTACATATTCCTAGAGTAGGGCATGGCGATTAAATATGACCGATGTGATTGCGTAACCACAATTGGTGATAGAATGGTTGAATATGTTGAAGATGATGATGCATGTGATAGTTATATTTGTGAAGAAAAGATAAGGACAATGAAGTGTTGATCAAGGGGATTAGCGAAAGGATAGTGTAAATCTCCATAAAATACCAACTTATCAGGTAACATTAGGGATGTTGATGATACCATGCATGTATGAAGTTAGTTATGTTTATATTGGATATGTTTTGGAAGGAATTTAGGTAAGTATTCCTTCAATCATATATTTATATCATAAGGTGCTATGTTACATGGTTGAATGCATTATTTGAATGGTACCAAAGTGGGGTCTAGTAAAGGTAGGAACCCTTAGACATATAAGATTGTTAAATATTTTAATGCATTCATATGAAATAAAATGTTACATCTTGTTGTGATGGTTATGAGATAATAACCAAGGCAAGTTAGAACTTATGATCATGTTATGAGAGTGAATTCCATGTGTGAGGCCATAGAGTTGTTGGATATGGAAGGCCATAGTGTTGCATAGGTGTTCAATGGTATCTCTACTTGTGTTATTTTTCTAGACTATAACCTTGTTTCACACATTGAAGGCATCATTAGAGGGGAAGGTTTTCTCGAGGGATTGTCAAGTAGAGAAAGGAAAGGCCTTCTGGAATGCCCAAGGGATTGCTTAGCAAAGAAAGGGTATATTCCTAGTGTTGTGTTGGGATGAAGAGGGAGGTGTCTAGATGGTTGATAAAGTATTGAGAAGGTGGTTGGATGATTTGTTGAGGAATTGGCTAGAATTTCCAACTCTTCATGGTGGAATAAATGACATGAGAATATGGAATTCTTGAATCAATGCAAATAATCATGCATTGAGTGAATACGCATAATTAGATTATTTGGTCTGAAAGTTGTGGTTATGCACACATATATGTTGGCACATATGTTTGAATGCATAATGTGAACGCATGTTTGTGCCATATATCATCACAATTAATATATTAATAGTTCAAGTGATGGAATAAATGGTATGACCATACCTTGGAGATCATTTCATGAGTTGTAGTGGGTGCAGTGAAAATATGGTATACATAAGTAGTCATGGTTTATTGGACTACATGAAATATGTATCATAAGAAAATAATTACCACAATGGATGTCTTGGATATGGTAGTGAAAGTAAGCCATAATGAAGACAAGGATTATTACCTACATAATTGAAATATAACTATTATGTGAAACTTTTTATCTTATTTGGAATTTGATTGTTGTAATAACTATTTTAGAAGTTAGTTGAAGAATAGAGACATGACTCATGATATTTACATGTTTATGTGTATGACACAGGTGGATGGTAGATATACCTAGTAAGGGAAAATTATGATTATTGTAAGTTTCAAAGATTAGGAGAGGGCCATTATGATTATACTAGAATCCTATGATTTCCATAAGTTATTGATTGAATAGAGACTTCCAATGAGATGCATTGCAATAAGATTCTATAATTTGGAACTCTTATTGCATGTGAAAGCCTTGGCAAGATGGATTTCCCAGGGGACTATTTAGAAGAGAAGGGGATGCCTAAGCCTATAAGGGTGAGTGTGGCAAGGAAGAGGTAGATTAAATGAATCTATTGTGAGAGATTCTTGTGGCATGTTTTCTGGGATCCCAGAAGGTGTGTAAGAAATTACAAAGAGTTAAAATATTTATTGTGATAGCCTTGTGAAGAAGACAAATATTCGTACATATAAGTATTGGGCCAAAACTTCATACTTATTTTTTGTGTTATGAATATACATGCTTACATTGTGTATTAAAAATTATTTTGAATGGGATACTTGCAACATTAAAATGGTTATAATGTGCATGTTTCTCTTGATGATTGATATAGGTACATGATGATATGATGAGAGTTGGGAGGTTACCTTAGGTAATGAAAAGATAATGTATATGTGTTGTGTACAAAATAGCCAACAACTATACAAGTTTACAAGGAAGAGGATGATGTTGAAGGTGAAATTGAAGAATGAAGCCATGGGTTGCATTGTCTAAAATAAAAGAACACCAAAGAATGTTCTATTTCAATCATCAAG
>CBVK0100410286.1:0-12527 GCA_900067695.1 Picea abies | reverse complement strand
AAATTGCTTCCTTATCATTGATTTAAATTCTGACCATGAGGAAAGAATATTACCACACTTACTTCTATACTGAAGCTTGCTTTCCCACCATACGAGTGTGATGCCTTCCAACCGAAGAGAAACCAATTTCACTTTAACTTCCTCTTCATCAATATGTTGAACACGAAAATATACTTCAAACTGTCGGATCCAATTATCTATATTTTCAGGATTAGCATCTCCATTAAACATAGGTAAAGAAAATTTCACATCAATCTTTAATAATGGTTTCTTAAAAGAGGCTTTATGTCTATCATGATGAGAATGATGAGAATGGTCATAGGAAGAAGAACTATAACTTGAAGGTGAAGATGGAGGCCCAGAATGATCTCCTCCAACCCCTTGGTTTACTGAAGCATCATCATCAACATGTGCTTCCTTTTTCTTCCCTTTCTTATTCATTCTCTTCTCATAATATTCATACATTCATTCGACCATTTCTCACATGCGATAAAATACCATGTGAAATTTTTTCTTCTGTTCATCACACTTGTCTTGTTCTGCCATTTTCTTCCTTCGGGATGCACAACAAAATTCAGGATTGAAAGTATTAAGATTTCCTTCACCCTTCTTATGCTTGGCAGTAGAAATCATTCACACTCAACAATTCAAGTCAAAGATGACTTCTCTGATACCAACATGATCCAAGATATTTTCATCGAGTGACTTATAAAGAATTTCATTAAATCAACATAAATTAAAGTGCACCATTAAAGAAGGAAAAACTCAATAATGAAGAGACGTAAGCATCAAATATATAAAAAAAACTTGATAACGGAGTTCGTCCCTAGTGGACTATGTCTCTGGGTCTTGATCTCAAATGGGTAGGATTTTCATTAACTCAGCAAAAGAATTTGGAAAAATACATAAGTATACCTCATTCTGAAATCAAACTGCAGAAATAATGCTCATATCAGAAAAAATACAGCACCACTGAATTCATGGCGCCAAATTACCCAAAAAATGACTGTTTCCATGCCTCGATCTGACTTTGGCCCTCCTAGGCCCAAGAAGAAATTTGTCTTGGTTTCTGTGCCCCTACAACCTGTAATAAATGTCCATACTTTCCTTGATATGCATGCCCTAGACGTACCACATGCATTCCTCTCTCCTGGAGCTCTAGGTGGATGCTCTTTTTAAACATTTTTCACATGTGTTATTAACAACATAGTTCGTTAGCTTGTTGGTTTGGGTGTGAATGTTAAGGCATAGTAGAGGGAGGAGGTCTCAGGTTCAAACCCACGGGCCTCCCCTTTTTAGTTTGGTTTGTTGTAAATATATATAAATATAAACAATGTTGTTCCATCAAATTTGGCAGTGGCTCTATCCAATTCTCTAACGATTAATACGTGCTTGGATTTGGCATGGGAAGCCAGATTTGGCGGACCCACCAAACCAATTTTTTTCCAAAATTTGGATACGGGCTGTCATTAGGCATTTTCCCACTGTCACGTGGAAACCTCCCATTCAACCAATGCTCTGTCATCCTGCCTTGTCAACTCCACATCATCGTACAAAAGACACATCATCATACAGATGCCACTTCACTGCCAACTCGTTATGCCACGTGGAAAAATCCTATAGGTCCATGGATTGGTCCAGAAGTGCCAAATCTGGGTGACACGTGGCAGCCTTTAGTGTTTCCATGTCGCCATTCTTATGTCAACATGACACATGTCACCTCCTACTCCTGCCACGTATGTTGTACAAATGTTGACGTCAACAGTATAGATGTTGACTCACCCCCTACTGATTAGGCTAGGTTGACCAAACTTTGACCATGAATATCTTTTGATCCGTAACTCCGTTTGATGAGTTGTGTGCATCGTTAGAAATCTTGCGACATGATCTTTGCGATAATGTCATTTTCATTGAGTTTTGAGAACTTTGAATTTTTTCCCTTTCTCTGTCTGCTGAGGCCATTTTGAGCATCCTGAGTTGCCTTTGTGAGTTATGAGTTGTTCTTAGCCTTTTCTGGATCCTTTTTGGATCAATGTGGATATTCACTTACAAATTTAATGGTATGGATATTTCATTTTTGTTCCAATGAAAAATAATCCTCTATCCTACCCTATTTAGTATTCTTTTGAAACCATTACGACCCTTCTCGAGAAGTCGAATTATAATAGGGAATTTTGGATTTCCATAATGCATACAGAGTACTAGTTCCTTATTTAAATCAAAGTTATTAGAGTCATGAATTATCTTCATGCCTCTTGGGGGTTCTTCATGTTCCACTATGACTCTCAAAGGGGGGATGATCAATGATCTACCGATTGGAAAATCATTGTTACCCTTCCCTGGTCTTGACATTGGTTTTTTTCTTTAATTTTGATAATTTCAACATCCGAGGATGATTTCTCACATGATTACTAGTGTTTTGGGTTAGGTTTTTGTATTTATCCCTTTTTGAGTGAGCTCTCTCCTAGTGATAAGAATCCTAAAGATGCACAGTTTGTTGGTAGAGGTAACACCAAATTTTTCCTTGTGTAGTATTATCTTGTCTCACAGACCCTTGTTGATGTTTATCTCAACAAATATTTGGGAATATGTGGATACACCCAACATGGTCCATTTAATGTTTGTATTTAAGTAGTCGTCCAATGTATTCATGATATCTTCAAAAACTAATAAATGTAAAAAATGAAGAGGTAAATTTCGGAAGAAAACTCAAAATCTAATTTTGGTAAGAGAGATAATGGTAGGGTAGAAATATAGGACCCGTGGGATAACATAAATAACCTGTTTTCCCCAAAACCATGAACCCTCCTAAAAAAAATTCTACTAATAAGCTAGTTTTTAAAACTAAACAATAAAGAAACCTTTCAAGCATTATATATAACTCATAGTGCTTGTCCTTTACCTCAAATATATTTACTTGTACAAGTCCAATGTAAGAGGATAGAAACCATTTAATATATAAATTAAAATAAACGATTGATAAATTGAGTGTAGCTTTGATACCTCTATCTCAGATGCCTCCAATGTTTCCATACCTACAAATTTCTCCACAATATATGTACTAGGCATAGGAGGAATTAAACAAACTAAAGTAGTGGGTTTGTTTTTGACAACATCATGGAAAGAAACAATCTTTGAGGATGAAGTAACTTCACTACCCATAAATCCTCCATGTAGGTACAAAACAAAATTAAGAATGATATCATTGTATATCTTGTAGTAAAAAAGAAGAGAACAATCATCAAGTTGTTTACCTTTAAATGAAAGTCACTACTAGTCCACAAGGATCCCCTACATGGGCTCCAATTTGTTCTTTATGATGCAAGAGCATATGGCAGTAAAGATTAAGATTTACCTCATGGGTCGCAAAAATTTACCAAGGGAGTGGGTTCCCTAATTTATTTTATTATATCTGTATTAAATTACAAAATGTCTCTAGAAGACATTTTCATTTAGTTTGTTTGATTCAATATCAAATTTTTTGTCATAGGTGTTAAGTCTGTTGCTAAATATGAGGAACAAATCTCTACTTTAAACATGTGTTAAGATAAATCAGGATTCATTTGTTTGTGAGATATCTGAGGGCTCGAGATATAATGAACTCTTTGGAAAAGAAAGAGGGAGAGAGTGTGTGAGATTTAATATGTAAAAGTGTGGATCGCATAGGTCCAAGAGACCAAGAAGGAAATATATTTCTTGTGTAAATTTACTCCATTGATAAAAATAAAGAACAGAGCATGTGGTGTTGTCGCACTTTGTGGTTGCATTTTGTCATGTTGTGTGTTTGAATTGTTAAAATCTATGTATAAGCTATCTTGGAAGAGTGATGCGCTTATGATACTACAAGAAAGACCGCGGACAATTAATTTTAATTAAGTTCTAAAATTATATTTAAAATAATATTTCCTTAGTATTTGTCTTCGCAGGAACAAGCAGTCATGTTTTGACATAGTAGAACACCCTGTAAAGATCTACGACAAGTTAGTATTGTTCCAGGATTATGCCTGCAAAGTAACCCATGACACGCCCACATTGTTTGTTGAATTTCATGGAGAATTGTCTATGATAGATTTCTTCAACATTGTTCGTTGATGCTTCCACGCGGAGGTATATCCATGTAGTGGTAATTTTGCACAGAGTTATCTATGACAAAGCACGATTCAACACTATAGAAAAAGTAAATTTGAAGTTCATGTTCTTTTTGATCCGAGGCCAAATGAGCAGTCTGAATATTGACTGTGACAAAGTGCTCAAATATCTATGATTGTGCGTTGAGGTAGGTAGTATTTTCCATCATTTTTTGTATCAGAGAAACATTATATCTAAGGAATCGTGCCACCCATCCAAGGAGGAAAATATACGAATGTGGTAACTGATGAGTTACGCTATGAGCTTAGGCCCATCCAAGAAAGGATGGAGGCCATGAATACAACACAGAGGAGAGAACCTGACATAGGAGATGTCAGTGAGAGTGAATATATAGGCTCTGATGAGGAAATAGAAGGAGCTCTAGGAGGAGAAATAACATAAGAACAACTAGTAAGCATGGTCACAAGAGTTGGATCTAGGCCTAAGATGGAATTTCCCATGTACGAAGGTAATTTAAATGTTGATGAATTACTTGACTTGATAAATTCCTTGGATACATATTTTGATTATGAAGAGGTAGAAGAGGAGAAGAAGGTGAAGCATGAAGTGACTAGGATAAAAGTACATGCAACTCTATGGTAGGATGATTTGCAGGAAGACAAAAGAAGAAAGTAAAACCTAAGATCAGGAGTTTGTATAGAAAGGTGTCCAAATTTAAAGGTAAGTTCATGTCTAAGGATTATCATTTGAATTTGTTTAGACAATTGAAAAACCATAAACATAAAACTATGACAATAAAAGAATACACAAAGGAATTATATAGGTTGAACATTAGAGCTGGTCACATTAGGGAATATGTTGAGAAGGTTGTTAGATACATAAATGGTTTGAGGTATGAAATTCAAGATGAAATCAGTCTTTTGTCCTTGATAATTTTTTAAGATGCATACCAATCATCTTTGAAGGAGGAAGAGAAATTGGTGAGAAAGAATATCCATAGAAATAGAGGAAGGATTTTAGTAGGAGGAAAAGGACAATCTAATAGAGGAATATTTCAACCTCAAAAAGAAGAGGCAGGAAGTTCAAGTAGCAATTCATAGAGAGGAGGACAATCAAGAGGTAGAATATTTGTCTCAAGAGGTAAAGGAAGAGACAGAGAAATGAGATGTTATACATGTGGTAAAATAGGACACATGTCATGGCACTATCCAGAGAACAAGGAAACAAATAAGAGGAATGCACATGTTGTAGAAACAAAGGAAGAATATATGAATGCAATATCAAAAAAATAGACTCGATAGGTAGAGGAATCATTGTTCTTGAAGAGAGTTTTGGTTATCGAAGAAAAGGAGGTTCATGAACCAACTCAAAGGAAAAGTATGTTCAGGACTGTATGTAAGTCAACAGGTAAGTGCTATAAAATTGTCATTGATAGTGGTAGGGCAAACAATTTGGTTTCCACAAATATGGTATAGAAATTGAGATTGCAGAGGATAGTACATACCACTCCCTAAAGAGTGTCTTGGTTGTAGAAGAGACATCAGATTTTGGTGAATGAACTATGTAAAGTGGAATTCTAGATTGGTAGCTACAAGGATGAGTTGTTATGTGATATAATGCACATGGACGTCTACCATATTTTTTTGGGAAGGTCATGGCACTATGACAGGAAATCCATCCATGATGGTATAAGGAAAACTTATTCTATCAAAAAGAATGCGAACAAGCATGTGTTGTTTCATTTGAAGGATGAGATAATCAAGCAATAAATTGGTCCAAGTGTACTGTTAATAAATGGGAAGGATCTGCTACAAGAAGTCAAGAAAGAATAAGAGATACATTTTTCCTTAGTTGGTAAGAAAAAGGTAATACTCACTAATACAAATATGGATGATTTACCTATAGAAGTTAAATTTATGCTTGATAAATTTGTTGATAATATGGTAGATGACTTACCAAATAATTCACCTTCTGTGAGAAGTATTATCCATCACATTGGTTTAATACCTAGAGATTTTTTTTCAAATAAAGCATCGTATAGAATGACTCCATAAGAGAATGAATAGATTAAAAGGAAGGTACACAAGCTCTTAGATAAAGGATTGGTGAAGGAGATTTTGAGTCCATCTGTTGTACCAACAGTACTCATCCCTACAGAAGGAAAAACTACTGACAAATTTGAAGAAATGCAAATTTTATGAAGAGGTAGATGACATATTTTGTGTTTGTAGTATATGAAGAAGGTTTGAAGATGGACCCAGGAAAGGTTCAAGCAATTGTGAATTGGGAAACCCTGAGAAATGTATTTGAGGTAAGAAGTTTTCGTGGACTTGAAATTTTTTATACAAAGTTCATTAGAAGTTTCAGTTAGATATGTGCACCTATTGTAGAAACTATGAAAGAAAGAAAACAACCATTCATGTGGACTGAAGCAATTGACATAAATTTCAAACTATTGAAGAAAAATATTACTAAAATTGCTATGTTATCCTTTCCAAGCTTTGATAAATTCTTTCAAGTTGAGACTGAAGCTAGTGGGAATTCAATAGGATCTCTCTTGATCAGGAGAAAATACCAATTGCATATTTTAGTGAAAAATTAAATGAGGAAAAACATAAATATTCCTCTTATGACAAGTAATTTTATGTAATTTTTCAAGCATTGAAGAAGTGGAGGCACTACCTCATGCCCAAGGAATTTGTTTTGTATAGTGACAATCATGCATTACAATTTATAAGTAGTCAACAAAAATTGAATCAAAGAGATTGCAAGTGGGTTGAATTTCTGCAGAATTTTACATTTATAATTAAACACACAAGTGGTAAGACTAATAAGGTTGTTGATGCTTTGAGTAGAATTAATTTACTTTTGCAAGAATTTCAATTCATCACTTTAGGATTTGATGGTTTAAAATAAATGTATCAAGATGATGTAGGTTTCAAGGATGCCTATCTAGCTTGTGAAAATCCCATTATTGGTAACATAAGTCAATGTTTGGACTACATGTTATAAGAATGATTGTTGTTCAAGAATTGTAAATTGTGCATAACAAAGTGTTCAATGAGGAAAAATATAATCTAAGAAAAACATAGTGGAGGACTGCCGGGAAATTTTGGACAAGATATCAACTTTTCTTAGGTAAATGCTTTTTATTATTAGCTAGGTATGCAAAATAAAGTGAATAATTTTGTGGAGAAGTGCAGAATTTGTCAGCATGCTAAAGGGAGAAGTCATAATACAGGGTTCTATCAGCCACTACCCATTCCAAACAGGCCATGGGAAGCAGTGAGTATGTATTTTTTGTTGGGATTTCCAAGAAAACAGAGAGGTAATGATTCAATCTATGTTGTGGTAGATATATTTTCAAAAATGGATCATTCCATTTCTTTTACCAAGACTGGTGATGCGACAAATGTTGCAAATTTGTTCTTTAAAGAGGTTGTAAGGTTGCATGGTTTACCCAAAATTATAGTTTCTGACAAAGACACTAGATTTGTGGGACACTTTTGGAGAACCTTATGGAAAATGCTTGGTACTAATATCATATTTATCTCATCCTATCATCCATGGACTAATGGATAGACTGAGGTAGTAAATATAAGTCTGGGAAATATTTTGAGAAGCCTTGTGAAAGAGAACCCTAGGTAATGGCATTAGATGCTTTCTCAAGATGATTTTGCATATAATGACTCACTAAATAGAAGCACATGGATTATTCCATTCCACATTTTATATGGAATTCATCCTAGGAGAGCATACGAGTTAAGGAATTTGGGAAAGCATGAATTAATAAGTGTGGATGGTGAGGATTTTGTAGTGAGTATACAAGAGCTGCAGGAAAGGGTCATGAGAAACTGCAAGAGAGCAACCACATGTATAAGAAGTGAACAGACATGAAGAGAAGACCATTTTATTTTGAGGTTGGTGATTTGATCATGGCATATTTGAGGAAAGAGAGGTTTCTTGTAGGGACTTATAACAAATTAAAGATTAAAAATATTGGACCATGTAAAATTTTAAGGAATGTTTTTTCTAATGTATATGAAATAGAACTTTCAAGTGGTAGTGGAATTTCTCCAATCTTTAATGTTTCATATTTGTATCCCTTCAAGGAAACAAGGGATGTTTCAGTAGATGAACCTATAAGTGATGAAGATCATACTGTAGAATGTAAACAACAACTACCCTGAGTAGTGAAAAAGGAAATTGAGGCAATATTGGATAAGAAGGTATTAAGGAAAACCAAAGGTAGTGTTAAGAACCAAACATCAATATAGCATGGAAAAACTTCAGAAAAAGTACTCAACGCCTTGAAACTGAGATAATTTCAGATAATAAGCCTCTTCGAGGGGGCAACCAAGTGGTAAGACTAATAAGGTTGTTGATGCTTTGAGTAGAATTAATTTACTTTTGCAAGAATTTCAATTCATCACTTTAGGATTTGATGATTTAAAAGAATTGTATCAAGATGATGTAGGTTTCAAGGATGCCTATCTAGCTTGTGAAAATCCCATTATTGGTAACATAATTCAATGGTTGGACTACATGTTACAAGAATGATTGTTGTTCAAGAATTGTAAATTGTATATAACAAAGTGTTCAATGAGGAAAAATATAATCTAAGAAAAACACAGTGGAGGACTGCCAGGAAATTTTGGAGAAGATATCAACTTTGCTTAGGTAAATGCTTTTTATTATTAGCTAGGTATGCAAAATAAAGTGAATAATTTTGTGGAGAAGTCCAGAATTTGTCAGCATGCTAAAGGGAGAAGTCATAATACATGGTTCTATCAGCCACTACCCATTCCAAACAGGCCATGGGAAGCAGTGAGTATGTATTTTTTGTTGGGATTTCCAAGAAAATAGAGAGGTAATGATTCAATCTATGTTGTGTGTTGGGATTTCCAAGAAAATAGAGAGGTAATGATTCAATCTATGTTGTGGTAGACATATTTTCAAAAATGGATCATTCCATTTCTTTTACCAAGACTGGTGATGCGACAAATGTTGCAAATTTTTTCTTTAAAGAGGTTGTAAGGTTGCATGGTTTACCCAAAATTATAGATTTTGAAAAAGACACTAGATTTGTGGGACACTTTTGGAGAACCTTATGGAAAATGCTTGGTACTAATATCATATTTAGCTCATCCTATCATCCATGGACTAATGGATAGACCAAGGTAGTAAATATAAGTCTTGGAAATATTTTGAGAAGCCTTGTGAAAGAGAACCCTAGGTAGTGGGATTAGATGCTTTCTCAAGATGATTTTGCATATAATGACTCACTAAATAGAAGCACATGGATGATTCCATTCCACATTTTATATGGAATTCATCCTAGGAGAGCATGCGAGTTAAGGAATTTGGGAAAGCATGAATTAATAAGTGTTGATGGTGAGGATTTTGTAGTGAGTATACAAGAGTTGCAGGAAAGGGTCATGAGAAATTGCAAGAGAGCAACCACATGTATAAGCAGTGAAAATACATGAAGAGAAGACCATTGTATTTTGAGGTTGGTGATTTGGTCATGGAATATTTGAGGAAAGAGAGGTTTCCTGTAGGGACTTATAACAAATTAAAGATTAAAAATATTGGACCATGTAAAATTTTAAGGAATTTTTTTTCTAATGTATATGAAATAGAACTTTCAAGTGGTGGTGGAATTTATCCAATCTTTAATGTTTCATATTTGTATCCCTTCAAGGAAACAAGGGATGTTTCAGTAGATGAACCTATAAGTGATGAATATCATACTGTAGAATGTAAACAACAACTACCCTGAGTAGTGAAAAAGGAAATTGAGGCAGTATTGGATAAGAAGGTATTAAGGAAAACCAAAGGCAGGGAGCATTTTTAGTACTTGGTCAAATGGAAAGGTCGACCATCAGAGGATGATACTTGAATGACAACAGTAGAAATATCTAAGTATGGTGTAGACCTTGAAGACCTGATGAATAGTTCTTTTCTTCCCTAAGAGTCTGATGCAAAAGCATCTGGCATTAAATATTAATATTGACCTCATGGTTCACAAACTTTTACCAAGGGAGTTGGTTACCTACTTTCTTTTATTATATTTCTAATAAATTACGAAATGTCTATAGAATAAATTTTAGTTGAGTTTGTTTGATTAGATATCAAGTTGTTTGTCATAGGTTTTAAGACTGTTTCTAAATGTTAGAAACATATCTCTAGTTTAGGCATTTTTTAAGATAACTTGGGATTCATCTGTTTATGAGCTATTCGAGGGATCGAGATATATTGAATTATTTGTAGGAGGCAGAGGGATTGAGTGTGTGATATTGAATATGTAAAAGTGTGGATCCCATAGGTCCAAGACACCATGAAGGAAAGATATTTCCTATGTGAATTTACTCCTTCATTGATGAAAAGAAAGAACAGAGTGTGTGGTGTTGTCACACTGTGTTGTTGCATTTTGTCATATTGTGTGTTTGAATTGTTAAACTCTATATAAGATATCTTGGTAGAGTGATGAGTTTATGATACTGTAGGAAAGAATGCGTGTAATTAATTTTAGTTAAGCTCTAAAATTCTATTAAAAATAATATTTCTTGAGTATTTGTCTTCACAGGAATACTCAATCATGATTTGGTGCAGTATAATACCTTGTGAATATCTGCTACAGGTTAGTATTGTTTCAGGATTCTGCGTGCAAAGTAATCTATGAGACACCCACATTGTTTTTTGAATTTCACACAGAATTGTTCATGGTGTTCCTGTTGGTTCCTGTTGTTCCTGCAACAAATAGTTTAACATCCTTCTCATCTATACTGCTTGACAAGTTGCACTTGTAGTTGTGATGTACTCTTCTTATGCTGAATAAAGTGTTACTATGGGTTGCTTCCTTGATTTCCATGAAACCATACCTGTTCCAAAATAAAATGTGTACCTTGAGGTGTTTTTTTTGTCATTAATTATGCCTCCACAATCACTGTCAGTGTATCCAATGAGTATGAAACCTTCTGAAGTGGAGTACTTAATGCCAAAATATTTTGTTCCATTTACATATCTCAAGAATCTCTTTCCTTCCTTCCAATGTGATTATTTTGGAGTTTCCATGAACCTTGAAATTAGGCTCAATCCATACATAATGTCTGTTCATGTTGTTGTCAGATACATAAGACTACCTAACAGTCTTTTAAACAGTGTGGGATCAACCTTGGACCCTTTATATTCTTTTCTCAGCTTCAATCCTATTATGACAAGTGTTGGTGTTGCTTTTGAATTCACCATATTGAATATTTTCAATATTTCATGTTCATACTTGGACTGTGAGATAAATATGTCAATTTTGGACTAGTGAACTTCTATTCCCAAAAAATATCTCATAAGTCCCATATCATTCATTTCAAATTCATCCTTCATGACTGTCTTGAATTCTCCTATGCAAAAATCACCTCTAAATATCAAATCATCCACATATAAACAAACGATTAACATATTACCTTGCTGATTTGATTTGATGTACAATGTTGGCTCATTTTCATTTCTCTGAAATCCATTTTGTGTGAGATAGAAATCTATGCGACTGTACCAAGCTCTCGGATCTTTCTTTAATCCATACAGTGCTTTCTTCAATATGTATACTTTGTCTTCTTGTCCAAGAACTTCATAACCTTGTAGTTTTTCCACACGTACTTCTTCTCCTATGTTTCCATTAAAGAATGTTGAGTTTCATCCATATAATAAACTAGCCATTTGTATTGCGTGAAAATTTCTAACATAGTTTTACTGTGTCCATTCACACCACTGGTGAAAATGTTTCATTGTAATCAATTCCAGGTTGTTATGTAAAGCCTCTTGAAACTAACCTTGCCTTGTACTTCTGTACATTTCCTTCTGCATCTTTCTTGGTTTTATAAATCCACTTGACACTTATAACATCCTTTTCTTTAGGTACATAAACCAAATTCCATGTTTTATTGTTCTCTATACATATTATTTATTCATCCATGGCTTGTGCCCACACATCATCTTTGACAACTTATTCAAATTTTAATGGATCATCTATATGTCAAAACAGAGAAAAAATTGAAAATGAATTTGTTGCGTCTTCATTATAGATGTCATGCAGACTTCTCGTCTTCCTTGATAATAGACTTGCTAAAGTTGGATCTGGAGATGTAGAACTGATTGGACTACTTGTTGGTGTTTGTTGCGCTCTACGTGTAGACTGTGCACCTGCTATTTTTACTAGAGTACTTTGCACGGTGATTTGCGTTGTAGTGCCAGATGTAGATGGGACTGCACACTAACTTGTGCATGGTGTTTGCACCATTCAATATTCTGTGTCATCATGCTCCATCGCGTCAATAATAATCTTTTCTATGCTTCCATCCCATGCCTCATTCTCCACGAACTGAACATCATGACTGATTATGAATTTTCTTGCAACAGGGTCATACAACTTGTATCCTTTT
>CBVK0100410285.1:0-12527 GCA_900067695.1 Picea abies | reverse complement strand
GCAGTCGTGTTTCAGCATTCATGTTCCAGTAGTCATGTTCCATCATTCGTGTTCCAACATTCGTGTTCCAACAGTCGTGTTCCAACATTTGTGTTCCAGCATTCGTGTTCCAGCATTCGTGTTCCAGCAGTCGTGTTCCAGCATTCGTGACTGCTCCATAACCGATTGCCATCAATGACAACCTTAACCATCTGCATCAGTCTTCTGTTATAGCCATATCTCCAACACATTGTACCCATTCTGCGATGTTCTTCTTGCGATATTCCCACCATCTGGCTGGCGTTGCTTTCAAGGCTTCATCTAGTTCCAACAACCTTTATTGTATTGGTACAATACCTTAAAATTCAAGTAGAAATGTCTCTAAAATATTCAATCCATCAAATGTATGAATATTTCTTACTTCTATGCCAATCTAGTGAACTACTTTAGTCAATATGGCACACCTTTGCGTAGAGACTTCATACATTTTGTTCTACCAATTTTCCAATGCTTCTTTTGAATTTGATGAGCATGCACTTTCACTTCACCAACTTAGATTTCCATTTGTTGTAGGATTAATATAATCTTGTTGTCCTGCTGTTAGTTTATAGATGTTCTCTAACTCATAGGTGCAGTATTCTTCCCTTATAGGTTTTGTGTATCTGCGACCTTCATCAGGATCAAGAGGTGCAATGACCCTAAGGCCATCACCCTCGAGTGTCATTATTATCTTTTTTAGGTAAAAAATAGTCAAATTGTTGAAATCCCAATCAATTCCTAACAGAGAAGGATAGGGACAACTATCATCAACAATCTCGATCACTTCGAAGTTTGCAAATGTCCTCACTCCATCGATTTCCATAGGGATATGCTCTAGTCTTCCAACAGGTCTCATTGCCTGTTGATTAGCCATCCTGAGCCTCATAGTAGAGTAAATCAATTTAGGTTTTCCCATCAGTGCCCAAGTTTTCTTCGTCATAATATTTACTTCTGATCCCAGGTCGAGGACCACATAGTCCACGTCATAGTCTCCAATCTAAAAACTAAGGTGAAGCTCCTTGCTTTTCCTCCTTTCCTAGATACTTGATTCACAACTCTACTCAGCAGATGATCTATTCTTCCAATTTCATACTTTCTTATCAGGTGTTGTAGTTCCTGCATAGCTCTTTCATCTTTAATCAAATTGATACAAGTATACAAGAAGTCCATAAGATTTCTTACCTCTTTTCCTTGCCCTGTCTCTTATACACATCTCAAGAGACAGGTCCACAAGATTTCTTACCTCTTTTCCTTGCCTAAGTGGGACAGACTGATCGAATGTTTGAGGCATCTCACATTCCCTTACTTTTGGTTGTGCCCTAGATGAATAATTTTGTTCTCCTACAAATTCTCTCCTTTCTTCCTCAAAAGTGTGTTTTTCCTTCCTTGGGTCAAAAAATGGCACCTTCTCTGAAGCTCTTCTGATCCCTGATCCATCTGTAGTCTTTCCTAGAGTCACCCTATCTTATCCTATGATAGTGCCTCCTCTAGTAATAACAAATACATTGGGTTCCTCACTGTGAGGTTCAACTGATACTAGTTGGACTTGCTGGTTTCCACTTCGTCTTTCTTGAAGTTTAGCTAACAATACTGGAAATTCTTCATTGACATGGTCAAATGAATTATAGTAGTTGCAAGTAGTTAAAGCATTCTGACAATCCCTTTCCAAGTAACCTGGCTGGGCACAATTATAGAAAATAATCTGACCTCGACCTTGATCCATGCCTCCTCCTTGTCCTCTTCCTTTGAACCCACCACGAGGATTGAAGTTTCCTCTTCATGGGGAATTGAACTATGTAACATTTCCTTCTTTTTTTAGTTCTCCTTGAATTCTATATGCATCGCTTTATCTTTCATGCATGAGGGCATAAGCCCTACAATCCTTCTCATCGTGCCCCACATTTTTGAACAATGTACAATAAATATTGGTCGGTGCATGGACATATTTTTTCATATAATAACATTCACCAGGATATAATAACATTCACCAGGATGATGTCTAGTTCTACATACCTCAAACCATGGTACAATGAACTTCCTCAAAGGGTTAGGGGATCCACAAGCCAAGGATTCATTAAATAAGGGACAATTCTCTTTGTCATGGACCTTTGATTTACATATGATACACCATATGTCTTCTCTTTTTCCCTTTCCTTTATCTTTCTTCATGTATTCAACTTGTAAATGTAAATAAGTTAGTTGATTCAAAATCTGACTCATACCTGGACTACATTCTCCTATAGGGGCTTCTTCTAGTTTCATGGAAATTTATAATGCATCGGCCTGTGAAGTGACCTTCTGTTGCATTAGAGGAACTCTAATGTGCGACAAGAGGGAGGCGATGAACCATTCCTTATGTTGTTCATCTGGAATATGAAAACTTAAATGACTTGACAAGGTATTAAACCTCTGGTCAAATTCCCAGACAATTTCAGTCACCTTTTGCTTGATTTCTTTTAAATTTGTAATTCACTGCAACTCCGACTTAGGATTCTTGAAATATACACTCAACGTAGTCTTAATGGAATTCATTGGCTTAGGCTGTATATATCCTATACCAAATTTCATATACCAGCTCAAAGCACGATCCCTCAAGGTAGTACTAAACTGATCTCTCTTAACAGCTTTGTCGGTGACTTTCTTAATGCTCCATACATCTCTTCATAAGAGCCAGTGCTGGTCAAGATCCTCAGATCCATCTCCTCTAAAAATGGGTAACCTCATTTCATCTTCCATGGATCTTCCTTGGTTTCTCGACTGAGTATGTACTAAACTTCTTGTAACAGTACTATGAATGCTCTAATTACTCTGGTTATTGTGGTTACTTAATGTTGTTAAAACAACAAGAGGAGTAGCAATACTTATTTCGATAGTAGGTGTAGTCCCTAAAGTTTCTGGTTCTTCTCAGTGAAGTTTCTTAGGCTATGCTTCCTTTGCCCTTGTGAACTCTGAATATTCTTCGTCTAATTTCCCTGCTTCTTCTCCATTGTAGAAATCTCCTTCTTGTGCCAGTGGTCTGTAACTCTTCTTAAACAGGTTCACAAGAGGAACCTTTTTGAATGATCTCCCACTGTGCGTATGTCCATCCTTTGCATCACTATCACTGTCTAAATTTTTGAACATTACCTTAAAAATCTATTGATTATTGTATCTTCAAGATATTCTTCTCATGCAATAGCATCTTAATATTTAGTTTCAAAAAGTGTAGAAACTTTCCTCTATGTCCCTTGAATTTTAAAATCTATTGATTATTGTATCTTCAAGATATTCTTCTCATGCAATAGCATCTTAATATTTAGTTTCAAAAAGTGTAGAAACTTTCCTCTATGTCCCTTGAATAAATACCTCTCTGCTTGAATACAGGATTCCACTCTATCAATATAAAACTCAGTAATGTACCCTCCAATATTGTTGTCAAACCAAAGATCCACCACTCTAGACATAGCATTATCGACTCTCTTGACTTTTTTAATCAACACCCTATCCAAACCACAGGTGGTCTATATATGATTTCAAACTGAGTGTCTTCTAGTCTGGCTAGACACTCATACAATTCCTTGTGAAATCCTGCAAAGAAAATCTCGTGTACATCAGTAAAGATGTACCTTCCCAACCAGTCTTCTGTACTAATGCTAGGGTTCTTCTTCTACTCTTCGATGAAGTCCCTTTCCTATTCTTCTATCCACTTATGAATCTTTGTCTTTGATGGAAACCACCTTGAAATTCCCTCAAGAATATCCTGGTCCCAACAAAAGAACCATTTGTTGGAATAGGGGAAGACCTAGGGTTCAACTCTAACAATGCACCAATAAACCCTAACTATTGGCCCTTTCGAAAACACATGCGAAGAAGATGAGTTCTTACCTGTAGTAGAAATAGGGGGGTTGCAGGACATAGGTTTCTACAACCAATGGAAGTGCAAGATGATTCCAGAATAACAACACAAGATAACCTAGAGATTCTTATCAAAATTCTTCTCAACTTCAGTAAAGGAAATAATAATGCAATCACAGTATAAAAGATAGCAAATAACACAACATCAATCACATAGAACAACAATATTTTATGTGGTTCACCCTCTCCCTAGGGATACATCCATAGAACTGTGTTTGTTTATTAGGTAGATGAAAATACACAGTTCTATCTGTGCACTCAGGTGCAGATCCTTATCTCTCTCTCCTCTTTATCTCCCAACCCTGCACACCCAGCTGCAGGGTCGATATTTGCACCAAGATGAAGATCCAGAATACAAGAATGCTCTGAGACACAACACTTTTACATCTCACTCTCTCTAACAACAACCCTCTCAAGTCTTCTAGAACTCTATTTATCATTCCATATCTCTTAGAAACCCTAGACCGAAGTCCAGGTGAAAAAAACCTAGGTACCAAAACCCTAGGTCCCCATAGCCTGCATTTTAAGGACTTCGCTGACCTGTTCTTCCTTCTTCTCCATGAGGTGCTCCAAAGAACCCATTGGTGTCCTCTTCCACTTGTTGAATTTTCCATGATCTATCCTCTTTGTTTCTTTGTCCTCCTTGATCTTCTCTTCCAACGACTTGCTTTCCCTTACTTCACTCCTTCTTTTATGCTTCTTTAACCACTTCGACCCTTCCTCATTTTGTGTGCCTTTCGTGCACTTCATGATTTGTATTTCTTCTTCTTTAATCTTTTCTTTCTTCCTTAATACATGATCAAGCGCTAACAATTGTGCACAACACCAAAATATGGTTTCGTTTTCAGGACCTGAAATTTGTGATTAAGGGAATGTTTTGGAGGTCAACTAAGAAAGAGATCTCAAAATAGTTGGAAAGGAAGGAACACGATTTTTATCTAAAAGAGAATATAAACCCTCAGATGAGTGACAAGCAATGGATGCAAAGGTATGTGTATACATAACTTCATGGATTTTTCTTTAGCAAATTTCCAATTATTCTCACCTAGTGGCTAGAAAGACTAGTGGAGAATACTAGAAGGTACAAAACTACAACACCGAGGAATCAAACTCCTAAGTTGGTAAGACAATTGAAATATGCAAGTAACCCTACTAGTCACACAATTTATTTTTGGTTGGATAGTATACTAGGAGGATACGTTACAAAGTTTTTTGTATATTGTACCCAATCATATGGTTTTACAGAAAGGGACCTTTTCAAAGGTCCACGTGGAAGGTTCATGAAATCATTAGGTACATGGATAAATATTTTGTTGTGTGACAAGTGCGTTATGAAAATGAAATCTGACTTGTAAGGGAGGATGAAAGAAGGATAGTCTGAGGACAAGAGAGGAAGTGATGAAGAAGGAAGGGATGGATTGAGGATGTAGAGAACTGAAGAAGGTATACCAGAGGACTACGAAGAGTTTGGAGTATTTCATAGAGGAAGGAGGTACAAGATGTGTAATATAGGGGATGGGAAAGGAGAGGAACGTAGTGAGACAGAGGAGAGAGAATCTTGCATGATAATCCAAATCGAGGAAATACCACATATTGGAGGACAAGAAGAGGAGTTTCAATCTAGTCCAATAATATAAAATCCATTAAGTCCTACTAAGACTAGGTATTGTGTCGAATCCATGACCCCATGTGCATCACCACAATCAAAGATAACAATTGAATACTTATGAAAAGTGCTTATAGTTAGTCAAGGAGGAAAAAGTAGTAGAAATCAAAGTAGTGGAAGTAGTGTGCAAAGTCATATTCAACCAACATCACCAAGAAGAGGAACTACACAAAGAAACATGGCAGGGGTAGAAAACACCCTTAGACTACCCGAGTTCCAAGGAGTGGGTTCAGAAGACCTTGAAAAACATATGTTTGTTTGCGATAAAATTTGGGCCACAAAGAACGTCCAAGATGAGACTATGAAGATTGCACAATTGGCTACAGAATTTAGAGGCTATGCACTAGTCTTGTACATGAAACTGCAAAGTACTACACCTACAGGATAGGCCAGTACATTAAAAAATATAATACAAGATTTACTAAAGGAGTTTAAGAAGCCAAATTCAGAGTTGTAGTACATCACAAAAACTTAAGGAGATGAAATAGGTGCAAACATAATCAATATGGGACTTTGATCAAAGGTTCAAGGATCTGATGGGTAGACTGACTTTTCAGATCCTAGATCAACAACATCAAGAATGGTTTATCAAAAGAATTATACCACACATTCGTAGACCATTCATTCAATAGAAGGTTGCATTGTAGCCTGAGGCATTGGAAATTGCAATTAAATTGGAACCATCCCCTTTAGGAGACAATAGAGGGATGGTGCAAGTTTAGACGCAGTTCGCTGCATTGACGATTCAACTAGACAAACTTACAAATTGAAAGGAGAAACGAGAACAAGTCTAGTGTACCAAGTGTAGGAATGAATTCCATCACAAGGACAAATTCCCAACATTTGTGCAGTATTTGGAGTTTGGAGCACCGAATCCATTACTAGGAGGAGGATATTGCAAGATAAGTAAGAAATGGGGACATCATCCAACTGAGTATCCATTACTATAGAAGTATCAGAGTACACCAAGGAACTTGTTTTTAAACTTTTACAAGTTGGTTGGACATCAAGAGAAGTATTACCATGTGTTCGAATTAATGAGGGAGTGAAAATCAGATATGTACAGGATTCAGGAGGAGAATGATGCAATAGAGGGGGGTGGTATGCAATATAATAATCAAAGGGGTTTCAATCCAAGGAACAGAGGAAAATTTGGAAGATATCGAGGTAGAGGAAATTTTGGTAGAGGAGGAAGATGATATATTATATGTTATAACTGTAATCACTTGAGACACTTAGCCTGTGACTACCCGAATTTGTGTACAACGTGCACATACTATAGAGCACTAAAGCACGTGATAAAAGATTGTTCACAACTAGTTGAAAAATGGAAGTCCAGAGAAAACCAAAATCATAATCCAAATAAAATGTACAAATAATATCAGTTGAAAAACGCAATGAAGGACCAAGAATAATAGTTGTTACATGCAGAGGATCTAGAATAGGAGTTGATATGACGAACGGAGGAAAGAAGACTGAGCAGTGGGTAAGAAAGTGAGCAGGTCCTATGCCAACCTTTGTTCCTCAAAAAGAAAAAGAGACATATTATAGGGAAAGAAAATAAGTACTTGGAGAAGATTGGGGAGCATCAACATCATCTATGCCTCATGTAGGAGAATGGGTTGTCCCAAAGAAACCGTCTGGAAAGATGAGCACACTAACAAAATTTCTGAGGAGTTGTGTAGAACTAATGAGATATGAAATTTCACTGAGTACACTCTATGATATGATCGATCACTTCACATGAGAAAGGGAAAATCCCATTGCATAAGAGGTGGTGAATCGGATACTACGCAGGAACAGGACCAATGGAGAATTTAGATTCAGTGTGCAAATTGGGGAGTATGATGTGGATAATGTTATCTTGGACTTAAGGTTCAATGTGAATGTTTTACCTAAGTAGACATGGGAGATGATGAGTAAACCTAAGATATTATGGTCTCATTTTCAGTTAAGGATAACGAATCAACACAAAATTGTACCAATTGGACGTTTGATAGGAGTACCTCTAAACATAGATGGGGTGCGTAGTATGTCAAACTTTGAATTTATTGAGATCATGGATGACATTCAACCATATCCAACAATAATGAAATTGGAATGGGATTCCGATAACCAGGTGACCATAAGCTTGAAGAGGATGGAGATGATATTTGAGGTTGGATATTTAAAAGTCACTGCACCCTTGGACCCAATAGAAGGAAAGAGATACATAGAGATAGCCATAGGAAATGGCATTGAAAACACATGACTATGCGGATGGATAATTATGTAAAACCTACTACATACAGTGCACTAAGTTGGTGAAGTATCAGTTCATGTGCATCCGATTCTGAAGAAGGTCTAGTCCATTGGTAGCATAGGATGCATGAAGTGTTGACTAGATGATGTGCATGTGTAATCCGATCGTTTCATTGGATTGGAACAGAGCTATGTGATCCACCCAAATATGATGGATTAACTGATACAAGTTTGTTTGTAAAGGAATTTCAGTTATAGGTACCCAAACAATAAAGTTTTTTGGCACTAGATGTGGTCCTAAAAGAGACTCCGACCAGATAGTGGGTTTCACACAAGGAATAAATGAAGGACTAGCCACAGTAAAAAAGACTATTGCAAGTAAGGTTTGGTACTAAGGGAGAAAACATTGTGCAGAAGTATACAGGAGAGAGTAATCCAGAAGGTCATGTGGAGTAGTGCAGGAATTTACAGAGTTCAATACTGAAAAAAATAAAAATGGACACATAGATTTATACACATGTTGTACACAATTCCGAAGAACTGGTATTTGGAATTGGAAATGCGCAGAGAGACAACAAGATGGGAAGATTTGTCTTAGAGGTTAAAATTCACGTTTACATTTTCACATGAATCTCCACCAATAGATGTTACGCTACAAGATATTCGAACTAAGATCTTCTCATAAGAAGCGATGATGGAAGTGGTACCAATATGCAGTGCACACAGAGCCAACATAAATTTTCATGCATTATTGGAGTGCTACAATGTGGCTAAGGAAGAACATGATGAAGAAGATCCTGGGAATGTAAAAGTACCTGAAATAGAAGGAGAATGAGTAGTAGAAGGGCCACACCTTGAGTTTGTTGCATACACCCAACCAATAAAGGCTTAGAAGGTAAAAATTAGGATTCTAGAAAATCCAAAGTTTTCAAATATAGGGGATTACTGGAATGAGGAAAAAATCGAACAGATTTCAGACTTGTTGTGTGAATATAAAGACTTATTCCCAATGACATTTTTAGAGATGAAGGAGGAAGCAAGGGACTTAGTTGAGATGAAGATTCCACTGAAACTAGGTGCTAAGACAGTTAGACAGAGGCCTTATAGGTTAAATTTGAAGTACAAGGAAAAGGTGAAAGATGAAATAGATAGGATGTTGGATGTTGGAATCATTGAACCTGTAGAGGAATCTGAGTGGATCATTCCAACAGTAGTACAGGACAAGAAGATAGAAGGAATTAGGATCTACATGTATTTGAAGAAGATGAATGATGCATTTTTACATGACCCATTCCAAACACCATTCATAGATGAGATGGAGCATGTAGGAGGAAAGAAACTTATTCTTTCACAGAGGGCTTATCAGGGTACCATCAGATAAAAATTACGTAGGAGGATCGACAAAATACTACTTTTGCAATAGAATGGGGGCGTTACCAGTATATAGTAATTCCGTTTGGATTGAATAATTCCCATGTGGTGTTTTCTATAGTTGTGGTAGCATCATTCAAGGAATTTATTCATAAGTTCCATGAAGTGTACTTGGGTGATTAGACTGTGTTCAATATACTGAAGGAGCATATATAAGTACCCAGTCTCATGTTGAATAGGTGTAGACAGTGTCATATTTAGTTGAACTTGAAGAAGTGTATTTTTTGCACTCCATTTGGAATTTGTTTGGGACATGGATTACTAGTAGATCCGACCAAGATTGCAGTAATTCTGGATTTAAATCCACCTACATCATTCAGACATTTGAGGGAAACTCTGGGTCATACAAGCTATTACATGAAATTGATTAAGGGATGTGCATAGATAACAATAACAATGGAAAAATTACTGAATAAGTAAGAAAATTTTCAATGGAACAAGGATTGTCAGAAGGGGTTGGACACCTTGAAACAAAAACTAATAATCACATCGATTATGATCTTTCCAGATTAGAGAAAATAGTTCCATATACATGTAGATGCATTTTCCATAGTGTTGGACTAAGTTGTCATTGATGTCAAAGGGTTGATTTCAAGTGGTTTCATGGTGATGTGTTATCATTGATGTCAATGTTGATGTCAAATGGAGGTGTATCATTGATTTCATGTCATGGTTGATATCCAAGGTAGTCAATGATCATGGATAAGGATGCTCTCATGAATTCTTTTATATAGGAAGCACCAAATGAATGGACTCCAAAGTGGTCCCCTTTTGGTGCAATCCCTCATGGGAAGACGCTCTTGGTTAGAGTTCTCAAAGTGGTCCCCTTATGGTTAAATCCCTCATGGAAAGACTCTTTTCAAAGTCCAAATGGTTAAGTGGTTGAGAAATCCTAGATGAGTGGTCATGAAGCCCGAAGTTGTGTGGAATAAAATAGGTTGAAGAACATGTCAAGAGGTTATCATATGTGGATGGATGGATGGTGATTGTCATGAAATTTCCGGTGATATGTGGTACATCACATAGTTCCTCACAGTTAGGGACATATGGATTTGAGAATTTAGAGAACCACTTAGAGTAATCTAGAAGACCCTAGAAGGTCAACAAGAAGTGAAAATATTCTAGAAAGTCATAAAGAAGATTCCCTAGTGAAAGTGGTTGCAAAATAAATTATTTAAATAATAAAGTGGCTGCAACAAGAAGTGGTGAAATTACTATTTATGGATAAAGTGTTTGAAAGTGGGTAACGTAGCTAAAAGTAGGTTAGCCATAAAAGAAGGAAGTTGGGTAAAACAATTACAAGGAAAATTCTAGAGGAAGGCACTTGGAAAAGTATAAATAAGAGAGCAAGGGAATCTTTTTATGATCTACCTAGCTATTGAAAATTATTGAATATCTCATTTGTGAAAGGTTATTTTCAAATCTACATTGACAAATATGAGAAAGCATAGGTTTGAAGCTATGAAGGAAAGTCGAGGGTAAAGTCTTGGAGTTGCAACAAACTCAAGTAACCCAATCTATGAGACATTAGTGAGTTGTAGTTTAGAAGGGCACAGATGTACAAGCGACATAGTGCAATAAAGCACGGATACCCGCTAGATGTATAAGAGAAAAGCACGGATATACAGAAGGGTTTGTGCAATATTGAGAAGTGATGCTTGGTCTAGGTTGCTAAGGATGAGGTTGGTATGTTGGTATGAGATCTAAGGAATTGGGTTAGTTACAATGTGAAAAGGTAAGTTTATATTCTTATGAGGTTATATCTTAGTGACGTTGTGGAACATGCTTGAGGCATGACTTTGTGAGGTTTGGAATATGCTCTCTTGGAGGTATGGTATGTGTTGTAGTAAATGTTTTGAGGTAAATCTGTTGAATAATATTGTTGGTGCATATCTAGTTTTAGTGGTATAACTTATGGCACATTATGAGAGATCTTTGTTGGTGATATTGGCATTAGTCAAGTGTTTTGGTATATGATTGAGTGGTACATGCTTGAGAGTTTATGGTTGAAACATAGTACAAGTTGGATATGCATAACAATGAGGGTTTGATGTATGGTTAATGTAATAGGTTATTATATTACATAAGTTCAATGAAACATATGTATGAATATAGTACATGGTTGTGTTATATCTACTTGGATATTCAATGAGCATTATTTATATCAGATCATCAGGTTTGTGAGTAGATACAGAGTGATCAGAGGGTGACAAATATTGAGATAGGGACACATACAGGGTGATAGAGACAAAATTTGTGATACTAATAGAGATTTGTGCTATTCCACGAGTTGCAAAAAAAAAGGAACGAAAATTCACGAGTTGCAGTAGACAAAGGCGTGGATACCCACGTGTTGCAGTGTAGACAAGTCACATATCTGTAGGAAAGTTTTGAAGAATATTGGTACATTCTTGGTAGAGGCATGTGTGGGTGATGTTTGTGAGTTGTTATGAGTATTTTTGGTTCATGCACATCTTGGTGATATTGTGCATATGGTTGAGAGTGTTTTTTGTGATTGGTCTTGGTGATTGAATTTGGTTGTTGAAATATTGTAACTGCAAAGAGTATTCTATTTATTTTTTAAGTCATTATTCATTAGATCAATCCCCTTTTGTGGATTGATCATGTGGAGAATTATAATTGACCAAATCCCCTTTTGCATATTGGTCAAACCTTAATTGTATTATGAAAATTAAGAAGTCGGCCCCCATGACTAATTAAAGTTGTTTTAACCACTAAGAAGACAAGTTGGCCCTACCCAGTGAAGAGACACCTTTCTAGAATCTGTCAGTGTTGTGGGGTATTCTACCCTACGGACTAACAAGTTAGGGCTTTAAACTTGTACACAGATCATGACCCTTAAGACATAACTTTTAACCTTCTACCCGAAATCACAACCCCTTTTCTCATGCATACATGGGAAGAATCAACTAACCTTTTTATCGAAAGTTGAAGTAGATCCTCCATTGAGCCTTTATCTCCTTGTTACTGTTGCTCCTTCCACAAAGATTTATTGCAATCAAGACAAAACTACACATGCATACTATTGATCTACTAGGGGGTTAGAGATTAAACAAAAATCAAATAACATAGATAAGACTCATGTATTCGGGATGGGAAAAGTATCTTTTTCATTAATCTCAATATGAATCAACTTACAATGATTTCTGAGACCAGCCACCATTTCTCGATCCTGGTCCTGGGATCCTCTTCTTCTTTTGTCCTCCAACTGTTGTTGCTTGAATTTCTCCTAAAGATTGAGGCAAGGCTAAAGGGT
>CBVK0100410284.1:0-12527 GCA_900067695.1 Picea abies | reverse complement strand
GTTTTCGTCTGGTTTTCTTTCCTACCCGTCGGTCCAGTATACACTCCATCTGAGGTTTCTGTGCAACCGACATTTTCTTCTACCACTGGATCGTTGGCTCTTCCATCCCTGCATCCTTGTAGGGGTATAAATCCAATATATTGAAGATCGGAGATATCCCAATGCCCTCCGACAACTCAAGCTCATATGCGTTCTCACCAAATTTCTTCACAATTCTGCATGGTCCGATTTTCTTCATCTTGAGCTTATTGTACGTTCCCTTTGGGAACCTTTCCTTCCTCAGGTGTGCCAGAACCATGTCTCCAACTTCAAAATGAAGCTGTCTCTTTCTCTGATCGGCTCTGCGCTTATATTCTTGATTCGACTTCTGCAGCCGTCTCTTCACCTCCGCGTGGAGTTCTTGCATTGCCTCCGCGAACCTTTCAGCTCCTGCACTGTTGGTTTCGGCCGGCTCCGACTCTCTGAGTTCAGACATGACTCTTGGCTGTGTTCCATACAAAATATGGAACGGAATCCTTCCTGTACTCCGATTCACTGAATCATTATATGCAAATTCTGCATGTGGCAAAACTTGATCCCAACTGGTGTGGTGTTCTGTCACCAGACTCCTCAACAGATCTCCCAAGATTCTGTTCACCACCTCTGTCTGCCCATCTGTCTGCAGATGGTAAGCAGAACTGAAAGCTAAATCAGTCCCCAGCTTCTTCCAGAGTGTCCTCCAAAAATGACCTATAAACTTGGTGTCTCGGTCCGAGACTATGCTCCTCGGCAATCCATGCAGTCGCACAATCTCCTTGAAAAACAGATTTGCAATGTGCGTCGCATCACTAGTCTTATGACATGGAATAAAGTGCGCCATTTTCGAGAATCTGTCTACCACAACGAAGATAGAATCAACTCCTCGCTGTGTCCTCGGCAATCCTAAGACAAAATCCATGCTGATTGCCTCTCACGGTCTCGCTGGTATAGGCAACGGCTGATATAATCCTGTGTTCTGTTTTCTGCCCTTTGCATGTTGACAAATTCTGCATCGGTTGACAAACCTTTTCACATCCGCACGCATGCTCGGCCAATAATATGATTCGCTTAACTTGGCGAATGTCTTGTCATGCCCGAAATGACCTGCTAGTCCCCCGCTGTGCTTCTCCTTCACTAAATTCTCTCTCATAGAGCAATCTGGAATGCACAGTTGATTTCCTTTGAACAGTAATCCATCATGTACCAAGAAATCTATCCACGGACTTCTATCTCTGAGCACTGGTTTCTCAGATGCCTCGTATGCTTCGGCAAAATCTATATCTCCCGCATACATATCCTTCAGATTCTCAAAACCTAGCGTTTGGACTTTGAATTCCTGTAGCATTAAACATTTCCTGCTTAAGGCGTCCGCCACCTTGTTCGCAGTCCCTGAAATGTGTTTGATCACAAAGGTGAAATTCTGCATGTACTCAACCCACTTCGCATGCTTCTGGTTCAGCTTCTCCTGCTGACTCACGAATTGCAATGCGTGATTGTCGCTATACAACACAAAATCCTTGGGGATGAGATAGTGTCTCCACTTCTTCAATGCCTGCACAATGGCATAGAACTCCTTATCATACGTGGAGTATTTCAGCTTCGCATCATCCAGCTTCTCGCTGAAATATGCCACAGGTCTGTCCTCCTGACTCAACACTCCTCCGACAGCATATCCGCTGGCATCGCACTTCACCTGAAAGGTTTTTTGAAAATCCGGCAGTACCAACACTGGCTGCTCGGTGATCTTTCGCTTCAACAAATTGAAGCTTCTTTCAGCCTCCGCTGTCCACTGGAAAAATTTATGCCGCTTGCTCACCGTATCCATCATTGCAGCACTAATTCCACTGAAGTTCCGAATAAACTTCCTGTAGAAGCTTGCCAATCCATGAAAGCTCCTTACCTCAAAAACATTTCTCGGCGATGGCCAACTCCTGATTACTTCAACCTTGTCAGGGTCCATCCTTAATTCATTGGCCGAAATAACGAACCCCAGATATATGAGTTCCGTCTGCATGAACGAGCATTTTTTTAAATTGATCAGTAGCTTCTCCTACTGTAGTCTCCTCATCACTGTGGCCAGATGCTTTAAATGCTCTCCCCTGGTTTTACTGAAAATTAGTATATCATCCAGGTATACCACCACAAATTTGCCGATGAATTCCCTTAGGACTTCATTCATTAGCCTCATAAATGTGCTTGGTGCGTTTGTCAACCCAAACGGCATGACCAGCCATTCATACAAACCTTCGTTTGTCTTGAACGTTGTTTTCCACTCATCTCCCTCTCTCATTCGGATTTGATGATATCCTCTCTTGAGATCAATTTTGGAAAAATAGTTCGCCCCACTCAGGAAATCCATCAAGTCGTCCATCCTCGGTAATGGAAATCTATACCTGATGGTGATCTTATTTATCGCCCTGGAGTCGGTGCACATCCTCCAGCCTCCTCCCTTCTTTGGGCTCAGTACCGTTGGAACGGCACACGGACTTAGGCTTTCTCTCACCAGTCCCTTATCTTGCAAATCCTGAACCTGCCTTTTGACCTCCTCATTCTCCTGAGGTGTCAACCGGTACGCTGCCTTATTCGGCAAACTGGCTCCGGGTATGAGGTCAATATGGTGACTCACGCTCCTCACTGGTGGTAACGAACGAGGTAGTTCATCCACGATGATATCAGCGAACTCTCCAAGCAGTTCCTGAATTTCGTCCGGCAAATCGTCCACTCTCGTGCTTGTTAAGACAACCCTTGGTTTCCTGACAACAAAGAACTGTGGCTCTTCATTCTTCTCCAGCTCTGTGAGAAGCTCTTTCCCACTCATGAGAAGTATTTGACTATTTTCCTCCGGTTTTATTTCCTGACGTTTATCCTTTATCGAAAGCAACTTATGGAGTCTCCCATCCTTTTCTAAGGTGTATGTGTTCATCCTTCCATCATGAACAACATTCCTATCATACTGCCATGGTCTACCCAGCAGTATGTGGCATACATCCATGGGAATGACGTCACACAAAATCTCGTCATGATAATTCCCAATTTTAAATTTAACTAAGCACTGTTTAGTGACACTTACCCGATGTCCTTTTTGTAACCACGAGACCTTATATGGACTCGGATTCTTAGTTGTCTTCAGCTCCATGTTTTCCACCATCTCAGCTGCAACAAGGTTATCAGTGCTCCCGCTGTCAATAATGACTTTGCATTTTCTGTCCTTAGCGGTGCAAGCTATCCTGAACAGTCTGCTTCTCTGAACTGAGTTATCCACCTCTTTTTCAGGTGTCAGTAGAATCTTATGCATCCCCAGCGATTTTCCGCTGTCCGCATCTTCGCCCTCAACATCACGCTTCTGCTGCGCCTCGACGATGTGAGCTTTTCCTCCGTCCATCTTCCTCTCCGGATAGTCCATGGCTTTATGACCGTCTTTACCACACGTGAAGCATGTGATAATTCCTCCTCTGCCTCTTCCTCTACCTCGGGTACGAGGAAACGTATTTGCATCAGCGTAATCTCCCTGCTGATCCGGTTGTTGCCTCCTCGGCTCAAAATTTTGCTGCCTCGGCTGTGAGGTACCACCTTTCTCCGCTCTACCCTGAGGTCTTTTCCAATCCTCCTTGGGCATTTGTGTCCTCTCCTGGACAACAGCCTTTCCTCGTGGCTGGCTTCTGCCTCGGCCTCGCTGACCTTGCTTGTGGCTCAGTTTTTCTTCGGCTTTCAGGGCCATTTGATACACATCTTCAACTGTGCGTATAGTCAGCATACTCACCTCATCCTGAATATCGTACCTGAGGCCGTTCAGATATCTCGCCACCTTTTCGTCATCACTCTCCCGATGACCAGCTCGAATGTTGAGCCTGTAAAATTCTTCGGTGTACTCCTTCACCGTCATCAAATTCTGTCTCAGGTTCTGCATACACCTGAACAGAGTGATCTGGTAGTCTCTCGGAATGAACTTCGCCTTCAACTTGGCGATCATCCGATCCCAATTTTTGATCTTCTGCTTGCCTTTGGAACGTCTGTCTTCCTGCAGCTCGTCCCACCATAAGGCTGCGTGTCCCTTCAGCTTGGTGACCGCATGTCTTACCTTCTTGTCTTCTTCGATATCCTCATAATCGAAGTAGGTATCGAGTGCTCGGATCCAATCCAGCAACTCCTCTGTGTTCAGACTCCCTTCATAAACGGGGACGTCCATCTTTGTCTTCGAGCTCATCCTCGAAATGGCTCTTATCAACCTCTCTGTCGAGGCATCTTCTGCGGTGACTTCTTCTTGGTCATGTCCGGCTTCCTCTTCGATCTCAGGATCGCTGAACTCTCCCGCATCGGCTCCACGCCTTTGAGTGGCCTCCATATCTTCGAGTCTCGCCCTGAGATCTCATATCTGTCGTTCCATTTCTGCATTCCCCGCTGGATTCTCTGCTGCTCTACCCCTTCTCCGGGCATCCCTATCCTCGCGATCAGGTGACTGCCTCTCTCTTCTGGGCGGCATTATATACCTGCTTCCCTCTGCTGCCTGAACAAAGAGAACTTTCACAGCCTTGCTCTGATACCACTCTGGCGCCTACCCCACCTTGCCCGGTGGCTCGGTCGCGCTACCAGGATCTTCTTTTCCTCTGCAGCCCAAAGAATCTTGGGATTCTTCCCTCCCTTATCGGGAGTTCGCAACCCATAGTTTCTTCCACACGCACTTCCCCTTTAAAACTTACCTGGGGAAGAGATTCGGAATCTCGCCTCTCGCGAGTCCCGACGTCGAACTTCCCTTTCTAGGATTCCCGAGACCGAGGAAAGTCAATGTTGACCCTCTCCTTCGCTTCTCGCCACTCCGAGAATTTCTTCTCTCGGCGCCCGGACTCCGAAGTCCCGAAATGTCGCTCCCGCGATCTCACCTTCTCGCGCTTCGCGCCTCGGCCGTTAGTCTTCCCACTTCCTGAGACCCGATGTCCCGAGGTCGCGATGTCCCGATGTCGTGTGTTCCATCGATGACCTATGAGTCACCGATGAAGAACAAAATGCCGGGACCTAAACTCTCCATCCTCATGACTTCCTTGTTCAATAGGCCAGCCTTTCCCTGCTATCTTTCCAAAGCACCCCACTTCGGCTACGCTCGCGTTCTAAGGATTTCTCCGAGGGCTTCCTTTTCCTGTAATATTCCTTCCTGCTATGGTCACCTTGACTGATCACGCTCTCTTCAAGCAACCCTGCGACTGCACCATCCCGGACTCAGCCCGACTGCACTCCCGCAGAACTTCTTAGCTGGCTTGAGAAACAGCTGAGACTTATTGCTCATGCACCTAGCTCCTTATCCTTCCACATAATCAAGTAAACAACATATGAAAGAAGGACATATCTAATAACCAAGACGCACAGACAAAATCCCACCAGCACCCAAGGGATAATCACACCCATGAATGGGATTCCACTCCACGGACTCCGGGTTGATGGAAGTAAGAGCTTAACTGTGAGACCTCTTCGATGCACCCTATGCGGAAGGACTCGACTGCACTCGATGCAGGAATCTCCAGGCTCAAACAAAGAAACAATTGAAACTCATTTATCACTCTCTTAGATTTCTAACTTGATATGAAATCACATATGCAACATATAGAAGGAAATCATAAAAGGAAGCTAACATGCAATAGCATACTATTAACAAGACACAGAGAATAATCGCAGCCATGACCTGAATCAATCTTTCTATATTAATTCACTATCTGTACATGGGGATTCTTCACAAGTTCTCCGCTTGCTCTTCCTTCTCCTTCTCAATGCTAACACTGATTCCAGATGTCCAATAATACAAAAAGGAGGGTGCCTATATTCGGTTTTCCCTCACAAAAGCTAAATTGTCTAATCTACACTTAATGATCCTATCTACCTGCACCCAATCTAATCTTTCTGCATTAAAATCTAATAAGTGTTCCTGCTGTACAAGGACGCGAGCTTATCTGCTCCAGGTCCCAATTGATACATAAGTACGCCTAAATATGGATTCTTTTATTCAATCGGCGGCGCTCCTCAAAATAGTCATGACCGTGACCCTGACGTCTCCCTTTGAAGTCTTTTCGATCTTCCCGTGCAGGCTCGCACGACGAGGTGCGGATGCTCCTGCATCAGTATATGAGTGATCTTTGAGTATAAGGGAAAATATCTCTTCCATTCCATACACAACACACGGGAAAATGTTTCCTTTCTCTACTCAACAATCCCTCAAGCATCTCCTTCCTTTTCAGTGCCCTCATGTAGGAAGAAATAGTCCAATCCATTGATTGCTTTATGGGAAACCTAGTGGAGTATTTCCTTAGCTCTTAAATAATTAATAAGAAACTATTTCATGGGCATAGGGTTAAATTTTTTATAATTTTCCTTGCCTCTATGCTTATCTACAACCATCTATATCTGTTCGAAGGTTTGTTATTCTGTCATTGTTGCATTAGTTTTGGTCATTTCTAAATTTGGATTATTGAGTAACTAAGGGAATATAGTGGGGGGTTTATGTGAATAATGGTGAGAATAATCACAAGAGAATTTCCATGAGGTGGGAGAATACATGAATGACTCGCACTTATTGAAAATGTTTAAACTCCCTGCTGATGTGGGGATTTCTTTAATGTTGGAGGATATCAAAGATGTGTCATTGCGACTAAGTGGACATATGTTGGTGAAAGCGATGTCATCAATGCATCATATTCACTCACATATTATTCAAAGGACGATGTCATCATCTCATCATTTTTATTACTGGTGTCATTCACCCACCACAAATGTCATCTTGCAACGACCCCACATAGTGAGTAGTGAATGGGGACAACATTGAAATTTCTTTAAACTGTGCATGTATGCGTCAAAATTCAACATGGTTAGACTAGACACATGGATTGAAGGTATGGGAGGGTTTCAATACTCAAGGATGTATGATGTCCCCACATAATCTTTGAGATCATCCACATTTGCATCAATGTTCATCATGTTGCACCTCTCATTGTCATCATTCGTCATTCCCTTCTATAGAATCATTGTCGGAACTATCTTGAAATTTGTCATGGAAATTCAAATACACCCATCACAAATTTCTTCCATCGACCCCACACAGTGAGTAGTGAATGGGGCCAACATTGAAATGTTTTCAATATGTGCCCGTATGCATCGAAATTTGACATGGTTAAACTAGTTAGTTGCCTTGAAGGTATGGGAGGTTTTTGATACCTAAGGATGTTTGATGTCCCCACATAATATTTGAGATCATCCATGTTTGCATCAACGTTCAATATAATGGATGTCTCATAGTGAGCATAGTGAATGGGGCCTGCCTTGAAGGTGAATGAGCATAGTGAAATTTCTTCCACCAACCCTGCATAGTGAGCAGTGAATGGGGCCAACGTTGAAATGTCTTCAAACTGTGCATGTATGCATCGAAATTCAACATGGTTAGACTAGACATATGTCTTGACGGTATGGTAGGGTTTTAATACTCAAGGAATATGTCTGATGTCCCAACCACATAATTTTTGAGATTGTCCATGTTTGCAACAACGTTCATAATGGGGTGTCTCATATTTTTCAAATGTCATTGTTTCCATCTGTAGAATCTTTGTTGGAACTCTCTTGAAATGTCATGGAACTTCCAATTCAACCACCAAAAATTTCATGCACTGACCCTGCACAGTGAGCAATGAATGGGGCCAACGTTGAAATTTCTTCAATATGTGCCTGTATGCATCAAAATTTGACATGGTTAAACTAGACATGTGCCTTGACAATATGGGAGGGTTTCAAGACTCAAGGATGTTTGATTTCCCAACCACATAATCTTTGAGATCATCCATGTTTGCAAAAACGTTCATAATAGGGCATCTGATATTTGTCAAATGTCATTGTTTCCATCCGTAGAATCTTTGTTGGAACTCTCTTGAAATGTCATGGAACTTCCAATTCAACCACCACAAATGTCATGCATAGACCCCATATAGTGAGCACTAGTGAATGGGGCCAACATTGAAATTTCTTCAATATGTGCATGTATGCATCAAAATTTGACACGGTTAGACTATCCAAATGCCTTGACGATATGGGAGGGTTTCAAGACTCAAGGATGTATGATGTCTCGACCACCTAATCT
This sequence comes from Picea abies, assembly GCA_900067695.1. Taxonomy (NCBI): domain Eukaryota; kingdom Viridiplantae; phylum Streptophyta; class Pinopsida; order Pinales; family Pinaceae; genus Picea; species Picea abies. Next base: position 4,402 of record CBVK0100410284.1, on the reverse strand, counting down.
TTGAGATCGTCCATGTTTGCAAAAACGTTCATAATGGGCGTCTCATTGTCAAATGTCATTGTTTCCATCTGTAGAATCTTTGTTGGAACTCTCTTGAAATGTCATGGAACTTCCAATTAAACCACCAAAAATGTCATGCACCGACCCCACATAGTGAGCAATGAATGGGGACAACATTGAAATTTCTTCAATATGTGCCTGTATGCATCGAAATTTGACATGGTTAGACGAAACACATGCCTTGACAGTATGGGATGTTTTCAAGTCTCAAGGATGTATGATTTTATACAAAAAAAAATTGAAAAAATTTCAACATTGGCCCCATTCACAGGTCATCGTTGCCCATCATGTACCCTAGCCCTAGTACAATGTCTTTTAATAGTTGTTTCCTTTAAAATTCAACCTATCAAAAAATTAAAACGAAACAAGAAGATCCATAGTATAATGTCTTTTAATAGTTATACTATAGCCGGGAAGACCCACAAACCCTTTTTGAAGTGTCGTTATTATAGCAAACTTGTCGCAACATCCGTAAAATGCAACATATTTATAGATTTTATAATGTCGCAATTCTGATGATCATTGACCAAATCAAATTTGACTTGGTCAAAATACTAGGTGACCATTGGAGGGGGAAAACCTAGTTTCCACAACATCCAAACTGCAACAACTATCTTCACAAACGTGGCAAGAGAGACGACTATGTCACAAACATGGCGAGAGACACAACTATGTGGAAAACATGGCAAGAGAGATGATAACATGTCAAGAGAGATGACAAAGTGGAAAGAGAGATGTCAACGTGGCAATAACGACGTTATCAGGAAATATAGAAAAAAAAATTAAAATTTCCTATATTTTTCGACAGTATGGCTAATTTTGTCCATAACGTCGCAAATAGAACGTAAAAATTTTTACAATATGTACTACTGTACATTGGTGGATATTGGGGAGTATCGTACATGGGTGGTTGTTGGATGTACGGGTTATGGTGTGTTGTGGTACCAATCAATCCATCCGTTGAGTGAGACATCCATGGTTTGTCATGGCCGAATGGTACGGGTCTTAGGGTGTCAGGTAGCACTATGTATAAGTATCCTAAATCTGCATAAATGAGTTCATATTGTTGAGCCTTCCTGATGGTTGCCTCTTCAGTTTGGGGGAAGGTGGAGGCCACATCTTTGGCAAGGAGAGGGATGACTGATCTAAGAAACCAATCGAGGCATTGTTCTTTGGTGGTTTATGCTTTGCATAAACTACGTCGTCGACGCCATTCATGAATGTGGTCCACAATATGTGTGGCTGAGGTTTGTTTAAAATAAGAGGGTATCTCTATACCATTTTCATGGTGAACTGGTAGTTGAAAGAAGCTCAAAAATGTTTTGGCCAATGATTCAAAAGTCACATGGGACCCTGATTTTTTGTCCACATACCATTTGGTGGATGGACCTGTGAGTGTGTGCTAAAATAACCTTAAATGGACGTATTCATCCATGATGTTGTTTGAAGAGCACCATAAGTGGAAGGTCATGATATGATTGGTGGGAGCTTCTCCCGCTTTTCCTTCAAATTTGGAAATGTTCGAAAATAGTTTGGTAGGAATTGCAAGCCACGTGGGGTCATGAAATATAGGATCATTTATGAGATTACTCAGATATGGTATGTTGAGGGGGGCCAAATATGGCATGTGGAGTGTCGGTGGAGGATTAGTTCCAGCCATGGTGTGAGAAGGTAGTGGACCTGACCCTTGAGGGGGGTTTGGTGGGGGGTGTACTTCTCCCTTGGGAGGAAGTGTACCCTCTGCCTCCTTGTGAAGGAGAGCTAGTGTATGGGTGACATTGGGAAGTGGACCCATGTAAAGTGGAACCAAGTAAACTTGATCCCAAGATGATATCACTCACAGGGGTATGAGATGGTTGGGCTGGTGAGTTGGCGAAACTAGGAAATCCTCCTAGGATAGGAGGAAGATTTTGCAAGCGTCTGGAATGATGGGGATTATGTGGGTCCCCTATGATGTCGGACTAGCAAAGTGGAATGTGTGAAAAATGGTGATGAGAGAAGCAAATGAACAAGAGACTTGTATAATATGTACCTTCACAATATATCTCACAATCACGTGTAATCAAGACAGAATCATACATAAATCAATTGAAAAGAAGAATACTTGTAGGTAGGTGGATTTTTTCTATGTGGGAGAACAAAGAAAACAAATTCTCGTGTCCTGTAGAGACATAATGTCCTTCCTCTCAAATAGAATTGGACCTTCCAATAGCACTCAACAATGGGGTCTGAAGCCATCAAAAGAGGAACTAGTGAAGGATGAAACAATCAGTTATAATGAGGGGTAGAGGGTGCATATCCCAAAAGAGATGGTGATATTTCCCAATAGCCACACAAAATCTAATCAAGGTGAAATTGCAGCCCAAAATTGCCACCTGGGTAAATGTCCTTAATTTGGCTACTAGGTACCTCGGTTAAAGTGTGACATTTAGATTTTTGGTCTCAGAAATGGGTCACGAGCTGGATCCCTTCCAAGAGGTGGGTGCCTCAAGGAGAGACATACAGAACAACCGGACCTTGACCTTCGACCCTTCCCAAGTATCTTCGTACCTTATGGTGTTAGGAACACTTGAATTGGAGGATTTTAAAGTTCCCAATTCATCAACTTCTAATGTTTGAAGATGTGAGAACCAGATAATGGGGAGTTATTTGGATGTCTACCCCTGCGATCCTACCTAGACTAAATATTTCTTTTGGCACCTCCTGTGGAGGAAAAATTAGTGAATTTAAAAAAAAAAATAGATTTGGTTGTTTGGGAGATTAGGGGTGTAAACCAATCTCATTTGAATTAAGTGGGAGTGGATAATTCCCTCAAGAAATAGTGGGACATTTCAGAATCCCTTTGGAAGAAACCTACTTCAACCTCCAAAATTCGAGATGAAATTATGTGAGTGAGTAGTGACTTTGTGTGTGAGCAAGTGAACAAATGTGCCAAATTTTTAAGAAGTTAGGTGTCACCTTGCAGCATGTGGACTTCGTGTGGTCCTTACAAATCTTGATTACCTATCTTACTAGATGGCATTGGTACAACCTTGTGAAATTTTAAAGTCCCTAAAGAACTAGCATGTGGACATGTGGGTCCTTACCAATCCTTTAAACTCCCTAATGTGATTTAATCTAAGAAAGCTTCAAAAGACTATCCTAGATTGCAAGCATGTGGGCATGTATGGGCCCGTTACAATAATATTTAAACTCTCCTAGTGATGTAAACTAAGAAAGTAGCTTCAAAAACTATTCTATCTTTGCAACATGTGGGCATGTATGGGCCTTTACAAATTTAAGATTTTTTGAAAAGAAACTAAGAGGGGCCCTAGAGGGGTTTTTCCTCTCCTATAAGCTATAGGTATCATATTAAAAGATATGTATGAAGGATTTAACCATAACACCTATGTATTTTCATGAAACCAATGGTCAAGTAGATCAAATAACAGAACATATAAATCCAACACTAATGCATCACAACCTCAATGAAACCAAGTCACACAATCAATGCAAGAATGTCCAATGAGTAAAGTTCGAAAGTTTTGCCAGCTGCATAGTGAAATGTAAGCGCAATGGGCATGTCAAAAAAGGACAATGACAGTTCAAATAATGATTTTAATGTGACTACGAAAGACCAAGTTTTCACGCTTACAGTCGTGAAAACAAAAACGAAGGTAAATGTGCAAATGTCGCAAAAATAAAAGTGTCGTTTATTTTAAAAATGCAACGAAAATTGATGTTTGCAAAACATTGGTGTAGGCAGCTTATAAGACAGTGGAAAAATGTGAATTGCTTGGAATTGATTCACGAGTCAGTTATGATTTAATTCGCTCAGGGACTGGATCGTTTGTTATACAGTTATGTCGATTTGGAAATGATCTTGTTTGGATTTGATCGTGTCTCTTTTCTATGAGGCAGCATAACGATTGCCTGCGATTTGTTTTAATTATATCGATTTCAAATTAATATGAAATGATTTCATAATTGTTTGATTATGATTATGTTAACCCGACTTTGTGGAAACAAACGAAACAAAGTACACGTATCTCTGTAGTCATTTGATTGATCTCAATCCTGTTTGATTTCGAATGGTATAACAATTTCAACTTCAATGATTCGTTTTCAAATAGCTATTGGATGTCAATTGAATTCAATTCTTTAAAATATTTTCAATCGATTTTAATGTTGATTCTGTGTCTTATTTAGACCAGCTACAGAATCACAAGATTCTATAGCTAGTCTATAGAATTAGATTTGTATCATTTTATTAATAAAGGATCCTTCTAACTTGTCCATTTTTTACCCTTTTCAGGTAAATTCAAATTGCATGGGACATGCTAGACAGGCTAGGGGAATATTT
>CBVK0100410283.1:0-12527 GCA_900067695.1 Picea abies | reverse complement strand
GCTATGTAGGATGGTGAGTATTGTATTCTGAGAGAGGAGAATGTGAGAGAAAGAAGAGGAAGTTACAACGGGTTTTTCTGTAGGTTGTATCCCTTCATTTGTTGGATAATAATAAGGGAAGGACCTGGCAATTTCTCTAGTGGACGTAGCCCACACTGGGTGAACCACGTAAATCTGTGTCTCCCTTGTGTTGTGTATCTTATGTGTTTTGTTTCCGCATTTGTTTTATTTTATTGCTCCGCGGACCTGTTTTTCTAACAAGGGTTTGATACATTGTTGATATAAGGGTTTATAGTATTTGGTTATACAGAGCATGGTGAATAGATGGAGGTATCTTGTTGGTTATCTTGGTGATATTGTGCATATGGTTGAAAGTGGTCTTGGTGATTGATCTTGGTGAGTAGATCTGATTTGGTTGATGAGATTGATGAGATAGGTTGTGTTGTGTATAATTGATGGGAGAGTGCATGAAGAAGAAGTTCCATACATTCTGTGGAAAGGACAGTTTAGACGTCTCAAGCATATGTGACCCAGCACTAAGGTTTATGACGCAAGCCTTACCTTGTAAGCTATTAAGGAAGTGTAGAAAAGATAAAGTACCAACAATAATGATAGTGGAAACAGAAAGGTGCGTCGAGGGCGTCCAGATGAACTATGTGACGTTCCTATTAAACCAATTTTGGATTGATTGTGAAAGATAAAGGGAACGAGTTTTGTTATGCCTAGTTATTAATTATAATAGCGTTATCATATTGTTGTGAGCCACATGACACACAATTCTTGGGAGTCCGGGGGAAGCCTTGTCTAGAAGCGCGGTATTAGAACCTATGGTGTACTATACACAAGGCACGACAAATGGACAACAACATTGCATTCTATATTTATAAGGAAACTATTAGGGACAAAATTGAGAGGACACTGTGCATACCACCATAGGTGGTCGAGGAATATAAGGCAGTGGCACACTTTAAGGAAAGGCATTGCGACATGTATGTACAATCAAAGAAGGACCCAGATCAACAATGGCTACCAACACAATACATGTTGATCGAGGATGAGATGGGACATATTATGGTCGATTCGGAAAACGAGTGGAATATTCCACTAGCAGAAACAGGACCAACAGAGAAACAAAACCCTCAAGTGCAAGATATCGATGATGAAGAAGAAGAAGGAGACACAGAGGAAAGAGGAAAGGGCCCAGAGGAGACATCCTAGCAGACAACACCATGCCCAGACCGAAAGCGCAAAGAAACAAAGATAGGAAGATCTGGGCCACAATGGAAAAAGCACAAAGTCGTCAAGGAAGTGGCTATCCAAGCTTTGACAGAGGAATATATGGATAAGATAGGCAATCAAGTGAAAGAAGTCACCGATGATGTGTTTCATTGCGCAACACAACAACATGAAGAAATGCACCAACAAATGCAAGAATGTATGGATGAGTTGCACCAACTACTAGAAGCAGCAAACAACATGCCATGGTGATAGACAAAGGAGGAACCAACAACAAGCACTACCAAGACTGGGGAGGCAGGGCCAACAATCTCTCAGTCCTTAGAAATTGCAGGTGAATGACGATTGATCAAGTTAGCGATAGAGGCAGTAGAATTCCCCACCACAGAGATGCAAGAACATGCAAGGGCACTAGGTCACGTTGACCTAGTGCTATCTCATATGCCAATAAAAGTATTGTAGGAATTACAGATGAGTGTGACATAAGAGATGAAATCACGTGCAGAGAAGACATCCAACGAGTTGGTGAAGGTTACGACAGAAAATGTCGCATTGGAGATGGAGTACAACAAAGTTAAGAAAGAGAGTGATGAGGTCGCATAGAAGATTGAAAGGATGCAACAAGCCTTTGAGAAGGTATACCAAGAACTCCCAGAGGCTCAGACACAGATGGAGGCCACAGTAGAGGAAAAATTAACGAAGATAAGTGAATCCATTCAAGGCTTTCACGCAGGAATAATTGATTTAGAAGCGTGCATGCCACCAAGCAACACCCCACTTGAAGAAAGGGAGAAAAGGGAGCAGACAATGACAATAGTGGTGGAGATAATAATGAATTTGGAAGTAGAATGTGCTCAGCTTTATATAGAAACCACGGCCGCCTGGACACAACTAAGTGAAGATAAGGAGCAACAACAGATCAGCCAAAAGATCTAATATTCGCAAGAAAAGGAACAGAAGTTCAAACCAGTGACAAGCACATTACTACCAACAATGGTGGTAACAACAATGAATGAGAATAGAAAAGTGTATTTAGAAATGAATCATCTAAGGGCGAAGTAGCAGGCTTGCGCACACCAGATAGAAGTAATACAGAACAAAGCATACAGAGTGACATTGGACTTAGTAGCAACTCAAGGAATAATCAAACAGGCAGTTGATGAAAGTGTTGAGAAGATCCATGCTTGGATCACTGCTGAAACAATTGACCAAATTTTGCAGAAGGAAATAAAGGCAAAGGAGAAGGTCGCAACAGCGAAGGATACCTTGGAAAAATTCATGGCACACTAGAAGAAGGATTGAGTGTCTCAGGACGAGCCAAAGGTGAGTGTTCGGTGCCTATTGGATAGGATTTTTGCATAAGTTTTGGGATCTGCGCCAGAACAAGTCAAAGAATAAAAGGAAGTTAGAAGATGGACTAGAGCGTGCAATGGGAGCAGACTTTAAGGAGTCAAAGTGTGTGATAGCAGGAAGTGCGATGGAGCGACGCGTAAAAGGAAAAAAGTAGTTAGGATTACGGGACATTTTGTTCACATTGTAACGAGCTTATCCCTATTTTGATGTATAAATATGTAATGAGTTTTGGGTAGAAGGGAATCAACATGTGAGAAGCTCTTAGTGATTTTTGGGTAAGTTGAGTCGAGCGTTGGAGGAAGTTTTGAGGTATGACTGAGGAGTGAAGCTTGTAATATAGCAGAATGACTAGATAGGTTTGGGTAATGTTATTGTTGCATATTCTGTAGCATAGTGCACAATTGTAAGAAGATTATCAATGACTAATATAAGAAGCCAGTCGTTGTGGACATAGCCCAAGTTGGGTGAACCACATTAAATCTATTTGTTATAATGTGTTGTGTTTGCATGTTATGATGTTTAATTTTATTGTGCAATGGTGATAATTCTTAAGAATGTTCAATGTGTTACTTATATATGATGCTACAATGTTGAGCAATGAAGTAACTACCAAATGAATGAATATCAAGTAAAGGAATGTCGCACACAAGGTATGTCACGTGTTAATGAATTGTTAACTAATGGAAACTGCGCACACAAGTAGATGGTTATTAAAGACATGTTGAATGCCTCACTTCCCCTCATCACTACAAAACCTTGGTTCCTGCAGCCCCTCTATATGCCTCGGGTGAGACTTCACTTGCTCTACGGGTGATGCCAAAAGGGCTGGTGTCTAAGGGTTTTGTTGGTATATTGATGATTAACCCCAGGTCTGCCCACTGCGCACCAACACATGGTGATGGGTTTCTTGTCTCCTTTGAATTCAAGTTCTCCAATTTCCAATATTTTCATATACAAGTATCTTGCCAAGCATAAAATAAATTGTGGTTATCCTAAGAATAAAATCTTTCCAAACATAGTATCTAATGGATATCATTGGAATGGGCGTTCAATCTAGAGTAGGTTCTTGGAAGCTTAGTATAGAAGTCAAATTCGTACATAGGCATCCATTCAACTAAGCATGTTTACACACTTGCTTATTAAAAGAAATAACAAGAATGGTGTATGGATTACTACATCTCCACTTGGCAAATCCCACAAGGAGAATTTCTCTTCCCCTCTCTAGTAATTCCACATAATTAAATGCATGCTCTTACTTTTTATTCCAATTGCAAAATGGATGATATTTCACTTACAATTAAGTAGCATTAGAAAATATTTTATCCTAAATTTAATGGAATCACCTAGCGATGTTATATTCATAACACATGCATATTCACAACTTAGGGCAAGCTAAATGACCTTGCATTAATTATTATTGGTACTGAAATTTTAAGTTAAATTTGAATGTTTTTACTTATTTTGAACCTTTTTTTTATGTATGGTTGTGGGGAGGAAATTGTCAACATTGATGTGGAGTAAAATTTCCAACCCATAAATTTTACGGTTTAGAAAACTACCTACTCATCAGTTTCTCCTTATATGTGTACGTTGTGAACCAACTCATGTGTGTGTGTGTGTGTGTGTGTGTGTGTGTGTGTGTTTAATGCTCTCCTTGTTTATGGCTTTCTTCTCATAAAGTGGACTTTTATTTAATATGATATTAAATAAGAGTCGACTTATGAACATCTTAAAATAAGGAGAAAGTGTGTGTGTGTGTGTGTTTTAAAAGTTAAATCTTCAATCAATTTATTCACAAAGCATTATGTGGGTAGGAAGAAGGAAAAAGGAGAAGTTGAAACTTCAAATATTGAGAATCTAAGACTTTTACAAAGGACTGATAACAATTGAGACTCCTTTAGAGTTACTGATAACTTCTAGATATATTTCTTCAAATACACACATACAATAATGTTTTGTGTTATTTTATTTGTGTATTTGTAATTAAGAAGCATTGATAGCAAAGTTACTTAAATAACATTGATTTATTTTAAATTCAAGAAAAGCTATGTTGTTGTAATTTATGTATTTGTAGTGAAGAGGCATTGATGACATTGGCAAAGAATGGTTACATGACACATTAATTTTAAATTAAAGAAACATAAAAGCAATTCATATAATCCAAATTGAAAAAAATTGTAGGTAATTTCCGTACTCCAATTTTTGGATCAATTCCTAATACTTATTTGTCATCTGGTGTAAATCCAAGTTGGGTATATACTTCGGAGAAAATGGAAATAAAAAGTTGGACATTCTTCCACTAAAATGGGGAAGTTTGAAAAATGACACATTTGCATAAAGCCTAGCTTCCATGATCCAACCATTTAGTCTAATGGTTTGTGACCCCAAAAAGAGATTAGAGTTTAAGTGAGTCACATATGGGTATTAGTAAGATAAATGATCAAAGGGAAAATGCAATCTTAAGTGCAAGGAGTTGAGGAGGAATGAAAAAATCTAGTTGAAACCCCCTAAGAGTTCACACACACCAGGCTGTTTTTTATTTAGCTATATATATATATATATAATCTTGTTTTACTTTTTATTTGTATTTATATTGAAATGTGTTTTTGGTTTTGATTCTATTACTTTGAACATTTAAAAACAATTGTCAATTTTTTATTTTTAAAAAATCACAGTTTAGACATTTTTGTGAAAGAAAAATTGATGGACTATTAATTTATGTGAATGTAAATTGAAAAACAATAAAAATATTGAAACATTATAAATTTTTTGTTTGAAAAACAAAGATCAATATCAAACTTCATCAAAAACATGATATCCAAACATTTCCCTTAAAAAACAACATTAATGAATTATAAGATATGAAACAATAAAAACTACACAAAATATTTATGTTGTCTTTACTCTAATTAGTTCTCTATTTCGTTTTACATCTAATTATTAGGTGACCTCTATTCTATTGTGATAGAACTACTAGAGTGAATACAAACTTGAGCATTTATGTGTAAACACCTTCCCCATTCACCTTCCTAGAGTGAAGGCATGTGTGAGAATCCACACACACTAAAATAAAAATTAGGTTAAACAATTAATTTGAAATTTGGATCCTGCCTTTATTTCAAACAATTGATCTTCAACCTCAATGTTCCTAATTGGCCATTCAATATATCCACCATTTAGCCACCAATATAGCCACAGAGTCAATCGCTCATTCCTTTGCAAAGTTCTTCTCACCTTTGGCTTCTCGCCTCAATTTGTTCAGCTAATTAAAGCCTGCATTGACAGTCCATGGATTGCCCCACTAGTCAATGGCCACCCAACCAATTTTTTTCAAGCTCAGAGAGGAATCAAGCAGGGATGCCCTCTCTCCCCTTTCCTGTACATCTTAATGGTTGATTCCCTTAGTAAAAATCTCACTGCTGAAAGATTAGTTGGTAACATTCTGGGTCTCAAACCGTCCACTGGAGCAGAACCTCTGAATCTTGCGCTCTTCGCCGATAATTCCCTCCTCCTTGGGCGAGCCTCCATTGAAATTGTCAAATCTTTTGACACAGTCCTCATAAATTATTGCAGAGTATCGGGAGCCTTAGTGAACGAGAGCAAAAGCAAAGTCTTCAGCTGGAATATAAGTCAGCACGAACTCACAGGCATCACCACTCTCCTCGGGTTCAAAGGACAAACAAAATGGGACAGGTTTAATTATCTCGAACTTCCCATAATATCTGGCGTTAACAAAAGATCGCTTTGGAGCGATGTCATCTCCAAAATCAAATCAAAAATTTCAGTGTGGGGAGGCTATTGGTTGACTAAGGGAGGCAAATTAATCTTAATTAAATCCCTGCTGTCCGCGCTTCCAATCTTCCAGGCGACATTTCTTCTAGCACCAAGAAACATGATGGAGCAGATCTCCAAACTCCTTAGATATTTCCTGTGGCAGGGAGGGAAGGAAAATGAAAATAAAATGCATTTGGTGTGCTGGGACGTAGTTAAAAAATCCATGGCAGAGGGCGGGTTGCAAATCAAAGACCCTGCACTTGTAAACTTAGCGTTGGGAGGGAAGATTTTGTGGAAATTGATCCACGAGTCCACGCACCCGGTCAGCGACACCCTGCGTGCAAAATACAGGCCCAACAAAACTCTCAGCAACCTCCAAAACGAGAGCACAGTCAGTTGTATGCAGGTGTGGAAATTGTGTTGCAAAAGCAGCAAATTCTTTAAAAATTCGCTCTACAGATCGCCTGGCAATGGAAAACGCACGCATTTGTGGCTTGATCGTATCATGGGAAGGGAACCATTGGTTGAAAATGTGGATATAACAGATCTCAGAGACTGGATGCAAAGAGCAGGAGTCAATAGATTATATGACCTCTCGAAGTGGGACGAGCATGGAGACTGGGCATAATGGGACTTTCATGGAGTCCCAGCCCGGTTATCACTGCAACTATCCACTTTTGAAGATTTGCTGGAGGACGTCGCCCCTGTCAACAGAACTATGAAAGATAGCTGGGGTTGGGGCCAAACAGGCGTATACACCATGGAAGAAGGACATAGAAACTTGCAGGCTTCAAGAAACAACAGTCAAACTCTGGCATTCTGGAAAAGCGTCTGGGAACCACTAGTCGTACCAAAAGTGAACTTCTTCTTTTGGACCCTGGTGCACAATAAACTTCTAACGGGAGATAACCTGGAGAAAAGGAACATAGTGGGGCCTCACAGATGTGTGTTATGCAGCAATAACTCTGAAACAACACAACACTTATTCATGGAATGCATCTTTGCTAAAGAGGTCTGGGGACTCATCCTACAAGACCTTCAAATATCATTTCAGCCTCATAATTATGTTGCGGAGCTCTTTGCCTCTTGGAGTCTCATCTATCCCCAACGAATCCCCTCAAAATCCTTTTGGCACAAAATCTGGACAATGATTCCCAAGTGTGTATGTTGGCAGCTTTGGTTGGTACGCAATCTGCTGATTTTCAAAGAGCTGCGGCACTCCCCGACGCAAGTAGCTGCAAAAGCTAAATCCTTCCTCCTGGAAGCGGCCCAACAACACTATTTTAAAGAGGATCCTTCATTATTGCCCAAGGAAAAGAGGTGGCTAGGCCCTCTTGTGCCTTATCTAGGTAAGTTTCCACTCTTCCCCCAATCTGTCACACCAGATTGGCGCATAAGAGATGATGACGTCACTTTCCAGTCTTGGTGGCGGTCTCAAAATTTATCCACAATTTTCTTTGACGGGGCGTCTAAAGGAAATCCCGGTGTCGCTAGTGCTGGGGGGGTCATCTATTCCCCGGAGGGGTCTACAAAAGACTGTTTAAGCTGGGGTTTAGGTCAGAAAACCAACAATCAAGCCAAGATGCTAGGGCTCATTAAAGCTTGCCATATTGCCAGAGAAAAAGGAATCAAAGACCTTCAAGTATTCAGAGACTCAGAGATAATAATAAAAAACTTAAACAAGGAGACACGGTTCAACAATGCCAGCCTAAACAAAACCTTGGACAGATTGAAGAGAGTTCTTCAAGACTTCAACTCGTGCAAGTTTTATCACATTCTTAGAAAGTCAAACATTGAAAGATTTGTTCAAACTCCCTAAGAACGCTGAAAAACAAAAGCAGCAGCAGTTAGTAAACTGTATTGTATTAGGGGTCGCTTCGGCTAAGACCCATTTTCAATTCAGATAAATAAATCCCATACCCATTATAGTTAAAAAAAAAAAGAGGTAGCTCACTACATAAAAATTTACCCTATAAATAAAGAGTTGGATGTTATCACCTAGATTGTGTGAAATTCGGTTGTGCCTAAATGCTCCATGAAATAGTTTACTTCTCACAAATAGTTCTCACTCTCTCATAAGATTTGAACCTGTAACATGATGAGGACTAAACCCCAACACATATAATTTAATTTAATATTATAACTATAACTTATAAAATTATATAATATAAAATATTATATATGTATGAAGGTTAATCTTATTGTTTATTATTATATATATATATATATATCAATTTTATTCCATGTGAATTTTTATAGAATTTCATTTGAGCTTTTATTTTATGATGATATTTTATAGAATTTCATTTGTTATTAAATTAGAATATGAATATAAATTAATGTTCAACCTCAACATTATGAAATGAAAGTTGTTGAAGGTATCAATCCACACTTCAATATCAAATTGTTTAAAGTGACTATCATGAAAGGGTCTTCTAGAGAGGCAATCGACTATCTGGGATAGATCCCTAGGTTCGTTTCCTAGTATGTCCAATTTTCAACAAAGAGAGATTTATAATCACAAAGAGATATTTATATAGAAAAGCAACGGGTCAAATATTTATAATCACGAAGAGAGATTTTGTTTGTTGGCCAAACCCAGTCCATTCAAAACCAAATCCAAAATTTATCATATACTTAACGATCATTTAAACTAAAAGGAAAGGTGTTTTCAACGAAGAAATTAATGATAAAATATTTGGAATCGGTGAGAGAGAAGATGCGTGGAAGAAAACGATTTGTCATATGGACATATGACAGGTTCTGATATGCCCTCAAGAGCTCAAGAGAACCCTCCCTTAAAATAATGCCTTCGGCTTAATGAAAAACTGGGTCAAATGGCTAAACAAAGTATTTTGTAATGTGCCATCACTGCAATAGTTTGATACGGGCAAAAGAAACTCCTCCGCGGAATGGAACTCATAATGGATTGTAGTTGTAATAATTTTCTTTATTTTCTTCCGCCTATGGGTAATTGAATTTAAATTTAGTTATTAATATATAAAAATGAAGATAAAGGCGTATAAATGCGCCTCAATTTACCAATCTCCCCAAATTCATAAGAATAGGGCTTCAGTCATGGGACAATCTCCCGCAGCCGAAAAAGATTAAAAAATATTGCCCGGTCTTCCGTGAGCTACAAGTGAACCCCAAAGTAGTCCAGGGATTCATCCAAGGGAGGAAAATCATTTAAATTCAGAGACTTGCCACTCTCCATATTTTCAAGCAGTACAGAATCCCAAAATGCCGAACCCTTCTCTGCCCAAATTTCTTGCCCGTCGTTGCTGCATTCCGCTTCTGAACCTGAACTGGAGGACGAGAATGCTGCATCATCTTCCAAAGGCAGCCAGAACTCTTCTGAGGCGAACTTGGCGGTGGAGGCTTGAATTTGCGGCAGGGATAGAGAAGAGGCGCAGGGGATTTCCGGCGGGGTGTGGGGAAAATTGAGCTTGGCCTTCGATCCTCTCAGGCAACAGACGACAAAGTCGTAGGCGCGGGCAGCCTTTTCCGGAGTATTGTAGGAGCCTAGCCAAAGTCTGTCAGTGGATTTGGGCATCCAAATTTCCGACACCCATATTCCCCATTTTCTCATTCGGATTCCCCTGAACTGCCGCGACTTTAGTGAGCAGTTTTTGGGTTTGCTGCGGCCGTTCTGATTTTGCGAGGGTTTAGCCATGTCAGGGTGTTCAGGAATCGGAGTGAAGACGTGCTAGTGAAGTTTGAAGTACTTAAAACGAAGTGAGGGAGTGTTATTGTTAAGAGGATTTGAACTCGGGAGAAATAGAGGCGCCAGTGACGGGAGCAAATGAGGATAGATTGTTTACTGTAAGGTAGTATATATATATATATACACTGAAAGCGTGTTGGGTTTCGTGTTGGGTTTCCGGAGAACACCTGGCCGTTAAGATAAGAAAACAAATATTTCTTATACGCGCAAAACTTATGAATTAAGGAATCGTTGGTGTGAATCGGATTTGATGAGCGCAACCCTTTTAGTGTCAGTACGTGGGGCATGTCATAACTTAGTGTCATTAGGATTATGTTTTTAGTGCAATTTTGAATCACACTTATCCAGCGATAAATTTGTTAGCATAGAGAGTGAAATTTAATTTATATTTACGAGTGAAATTTAATTTATATTTACGTTTAAAGGCGTACACCTATTGGTAATGGTTACATTTAATGATCTTTTAACCTGAAATCTTAATCTTATGGCCAGCCATTGAAGATGCTCGCATATTTTTAGTAGTCCTCTCAAATCAATGAATGAGATTTATTGTTCATAACTTCCTTGCATTTATGAATGCATGCGTTAACATGTTTACTTTTTCACATTTACCTAATCATATTAAGAAATTACTGTAAGGCCATATGATTGCCACGTTAAGATGATTAACAAGGATTAATATCTATGCAAGAATTTATTGCCACATTTAGATAATTAGCAGGCACTACCTCAAATGGATTGCACGTATCACTGCTGAGATGTGAACAGTGGCCACGTTTGACCTGGGTTGTGAACAGTGGCCACGTTTATGGCGTTTCACGTTATATCAATGTTTAGGTAATGTGGGATGACTGGCTTTTCATATTTCACCTTTCTGAAACTAGTTCTTTACTTAAATCGCTAGGTACTCAAATCGTTGGTAATCAATGACCTCTACTGGCCACCAAATCGCCCGTAATCACTTCATTTTTGTGCAATTCCACCATTGCCATGAGAGTCCTGGCTTTTGGTTTTGATGCGCAGTAACTCTACTTTATTATGGAGAATATGCTCACTTCATTCCCATTGATATGAAGAACAGGGTGTCTGTCGTAATGCAGGTCAGATGGGGTTCTAAGGGACCTGCAATGATACCTTTAGGCGTTCTCCGGCTGCGCGGAATTTTACCAGCAGATACCTTTCGGCGTTTTCCAGTCGCAAGTTAGCAATTGTGCTAGTTGTATTTCAACGCCTACCTTTCGTTGCACTTGGAAGATACTCTCATCTATTAGCCCCAACGATAAAAATATCAGTCCAAGTCTAATCTTTATACACCAAAGTTGATCTCTCATATATATACACCATCTCTCTTTAATAGAGGCGGTCTATACTCATGCACAAATAAAGGAGACATGTCACAACACTCGGTCCACATGGCTTATCTAGGTTAATGTGTACATAACTATTAAAAGCAAGGCATTGTTTAATTGTTCTATGTTTTGGTTAATTTTTTGTTGGAATCTGACGACTTAAATCTGTTCGAAATCACAATTTTGTGTTGTTTAAATTGTATTTTTGAATGTAGAAATGGATTTAGTGTGCTGAAAAACCCCTGGGGCACCCAAATTATACATAAATAACCACTCAGACCTACAGATCCAACAATCACTTGACGGATTTCGTAAAAATATCGCTGAAAAATATGCTTGGAAAAGAGTCAAAACGTACAATGTTTAGCCTACGACTTAAAAGAAACCTTATTGATAAATCCCTCCTAAGAAATTAGAGAAATAAAATGTATGTATAATACTCAACCACGTGCTAACATAATAATGACTCGATTGTAATTCCAAAATTCCATGCACGACTAGGTGCGGGGAAATCACACACAATCTAATATGCACCCATCAAGAGTAACCCAAGTGCCCCAACTCATGCACCAATTAGGACATGTAACATATGAAAGTGACTTATAAGTTGAGGGGTAATGGTTCGAATGGTTGAGAGGTGGGTCTCATACTCTCTCCAACAGGGTTTAAATCCCCAGTGACACATTTGGTCAGTTGTGATAAGGGTAGAAGGGTAGACGCCCCCCAAGAGTAGGACCCCCCTCACTGGTGTGTCTCGAAACCTCTTGACCCTTGCTAAGTTATAAGTTTCCTACTGGGCACTGGCTTGCGGGATGTTAGCACTAGCCTAGGGTTTATAGTAGTTAGTAACTAATTCCCCTAGATCTTAGAAAACAAAAACTTTTAAAAGTGACATAGAAAACCAGCATTTTGAACCAATGTGCATTGTTTACTTGTTCCTCAATTGTATAATTACAATCCCATGTGCTCCAAACTATGACACCCTTGACATACACTAACAAATTGATCCTTTTCACCAACCTCCATTGCCACAGAGGTTCAAAAGTAAATGTAGTTTCATTGCCACTAACCTCAAACCATCATTTTGA
>CBVK0100410282.1:0-12528 GCA_900067695.1 Picea abies | reverse complement strand
TTCGTGGACCCGATCGCCAAAACGAATCATTGTGCCCGTTTGCCGACCCGGTTGCCCAAACGAACCAATGTGTTGGTCAACTGTCATGCCCCTTGGGACCGGGGCGTCCAACCTTGGTACGTCCCTTATGCCAACGCCCCCCAATCTCTTGGTCACTTCATACTTGGGCAAGCCCCTTGACACGTTCGCATGGCCAAGGTGTCTTTTCCAACTTGAGTGTCGGAACAACCCCAAATTTTATCTCCTTTAAAACTTGAGCGAAGGTCTCTGCACCCATCTAACCAAAAACCTTAAAAGAGGGAAAATAAATATGTTATGAGTTGTGTTTTGAACTTGTTCAAGCTCCTATGTAGATTTTTCATGTACAATTTAACTTCCACACCATTATAATACAATTTAACCGTTTATATATAAACCTTTATCAAAACCTTTATCAAATTGAATTGGAAAATGTGAGGGGCGTTACCATCGAAACAACAAGTGGCCAAAGTTTTAACATCACATTATCTAATCCATTATTCACACTAGGTAGATTTTAGTAATTATTTCTATATAATCCATAGGAATATATTTTAAACAATTTTTAATAGATTTTTGTTTTCCGAAAAAACTATTTAGTAAAATAGTTAAACAACGTCACTTTTATCTCATAAATAATTTGCAAACTACATAAAAACTATTAATTTAATATTAATCACCAGCCATAACCAAAAAAAAGTCAATTTAATATCAAATCACCAATCAAAAACATTAGCAAAAATAGAAATATATTTTTTAATTTGTAAAACAAATTTTTTTTTTTCACCACTTTGATTTAATAGTAAAAACTTTATTAAAATATTTTATTTTAATAAAAGTCAAATGGAGGCATAGCAGCGATTTAAAATATGTACTATTTCTTAATATATCAAATATATAGAGGATAAGCGAACCATATACCTGCTATTACAGAGATAGGTGAACCATATACCTGCTATTACACATATAGGTCAACAATATCCACTCTTTTACGTAGTAATGAATAACAGAGATAGGTAAACCATATATCTGCCTGTCATATCACCGATCCGTCCTTTATGGCGAAATGGAGCGGATAGCAGCGATTGAAAATATGTAATATTTCTATCTGTCATGTCACCGAACCTTCCTCCAAAGCAAAATGGAGCGCATAACAGTGATTTAAAATATGTACTATTTTATAGAGCGGATGACAGCGATTTAAAATATGTACTATTTCTTCCTGTCACATCAGCAAAATGGAGCGGATGGCAGCGACTTTGACGTATGCAGCAACAAATACAAAAGAAAGTAAACGCAGACAATGGCGTCACAAAAAATTAACTCTGTACAATGTATAGATCCGCTGTGAATGGCATTAAAAAACAATGCACTTATTAACTCTATAATGCATATAGAAACCCACATTAAATTATTTGGTATTTGGGACATAAATATTTAAATTATTTGGTACGGGTAATATAAATATTTACCTATCGGACTGCGAGCAATATGCAGCCTGCTGCAGAGTTTTTAATGCCGCAGCAGGTGGTATATACCAAGACACCTGTTGCAGCATTAAAGACTCTGTAACAGGTTGCATAGGAGGATATTTAAGATAAATGTTTTGTTTTTTTGGAAATTTGGTGATGTAAATTTTGACAAAATTGTATTGTTTAATTATAAAAAATATATGAGATATTTTAATTATACAAATTTAGCTAAATCCAACTATTCCTCCTCTGATTTTGGGTAAAATCAAATTGAAAAAATTACCTTAAAAACCAAAAAGTAAAAAGTTTAAAATAACTATTCTATCACTGTAGTTATACATTTCTTTCAAAGTAAAACATTGATCCCTCAGCCGATTTAATGTGGGACAACTACTTCTCACGAGTTTAGGGAGTGATTTTCCCTCTAGGAATGACTTGAATACAATGAGACATCTTTCGGGTTGAAAAAAGGGTACTTTGTGGGATGCTCTTCTAATTGTTACGAAGATTTTCACAGTTCTGAATTCTTGGGTTCATCCTTCCACGTAAAACCATACCAATCTCTTGATTAAAAAATGAACAATATGTTATATAATGATATTTAATGTTATAGCAGGTGATATATACACTATAAAATATATTTAAAAAGTGGTTGATATATGCTAATCGGCGCCATTAATTTAAAAAGGTAGAAAATGACGTTGATCGGCGTATATCAACCACTTTTTACATAAAAGTGATTGTTGCTAATTGACGACCGACATGTCTTCTTGACCACCATTAATATATTAATACATAATTAATATTTTAATTAATTATTACATTAATATTATATTAATGTAATGTATTACAATAATGTAATAAATAATAATAATGTATAAATGTAATCTATAAATTAAAGTATTAAGTTACATTAATGTATAATGTAGTTGATTGATACATTAATAGTGTAATGTAGTAATGTAGTTGATTGATACATTAATAGTGTAATGTAATGTATTAATATAATGATACATTGATGTATTGTATTAATGTAATGTATAAATTAAAATATTAATTTACATTAATATATAAATTAACTTATTAATTGAATGACAGATTAATAATGTAATGTATTAATTAATATATACATTAATGTATAATGTAAAGTATATTAATAGATTTATACATTAATACATTAAATATAATATTAATAATGTATTTATTAATATTCTTAATCACTAAAGTATAAATATTTATATTTATATTAAAATATTAAAAAAATATCAATACATTATTAAAATATTAATACTTAATAAATACATCATTAAAGTATTAATACATTAATAATAAATAATTAAAGTATTAATTAGTTAATACATTATTAAAGTATTAATACATTAATAATGTAACGTATAATGTAAAGTATTTATTAATTTATACATTAATACATTAATTAGTTTATATATTAAATACATTATTAATAATGAATTTATTATTATTAATATTGTTAAGTAACATTAAATATTAATTAATTTATACATTAATACATGAATTAGTTTATATATTAAATACATTACTAATAATATATTTATTAATATTATTAATACACTAAAATATTAATATTAATATTTATAATGAAACATAAATATTGATATTAAAAAACATGTTTATATATTAAATACATTACTAATAATATATTTATTAATATTAATAATACACTAAAATATTAATTTTAATATTTATAATAAAACATAAATATTGATATTTAAAAGATAATTTTAAAGAATTGATACATTAAAAAGGTATGAATACTTTAATAATACATTATTAAAGTATTAATACATTAGTATAGTAATTTACAATGACCATGCTTTAGTATGGTTGGCCATGATCATGGCTAACTTTGGTAGAACTTTGTTGGCTTTGGGAAGGAAAGGTTCACTATGGTTGACATGGTTAATTATAGTTGACCATGACTATGGTTAACTTCCATAGACCTTCATCATGGTTAACTTCTGTAGACCTTCACTATGGTTGACGTTTACTATGGATGGACTTCATTATGGTTGAACTTGGTTGACCATGCCCATAGTTGACTCTGGTTGACCATGGTTGACAATGGTTAACCATGTTTGACAATGGTTGTCCATAAACGATCATGGTTAGTCATGACCATAATTGACCAAGACTATGGATGACATTCAGATAGTGAAATTTGGATAGTGATATTCACGTAACATTGTGACAATGAAGCTATGTTGATGACATTATGATGATGAGACTATGTTCGTCAGATTGCGAGGACAAGATATTTGCATTACAATATGATGATAGGATATTTGCATCACATTCCAATGACGGGGCTATGTTCATCGCATTGCGACGACTATATATTTTTTGTCACATATTGACGACGATGGGGATATTGGGACGAGGGTTTTAGGTTCATCACATTGTAATGACTGGTCATTTAAGTAAAGATTGGCAATGTGATGAACATAAATGTCGTATGTTCATCGTAGAAATTTGTTGACTATGGTTGACATGGTTAATTATGGTTGACCATGGCCATGGTTAACTTCCATAAACCTTCATCGTGGTTAACTTTCGTAGACCTTCACTATGCTTGACGTTCTCTATGGATGACCTTCACTATTGTTGACCATGGTTGACTGTGGTTGACTATGGTTGACAATGGTTAACCAAGTTTGACAGTTGTTATCCATAGGTGACCATGGCTGGCCATGACCATAGTTGACCAAGACTACGAATGGCATTCATATAGTGAAATTTGGAAGTGTTTGTCACATTATGATGACATGATATTCACATAACATTGTGACGATGAAGCTATTTTGATGAAATTGGGATGGCGAGGCTATCTTCGTCATATCGTGACAATATGGTTATTTTTGTGACATTGCAAGGGAGGGGATAAGTTCACGAGATTACGACGATAAGATATTTGCATCACAATATGATAAGAGGATATTTGCATCACATTGCAATGATGGGGCTATGTTCATCACATTGCGACGACAATATATTGTTTGTCACATATTGACGATGACAGGGATATTGCGACGAGGGGTTTATGTTCATCACATTACAATGACATGTCATTTAAGTAAAACGTGGAAATGTCATGAACATAAATGTTGTATGTTCATCATATATCGAATGGATATGCGATGAAAATAAATGTCATATGTTCATCACATAGCGATGATAGGATATTTATTTCGACAATGGGGCGATGTTCATCACAGAGTGATGACACAACATTGTTTTTCACATTATGATGATAGGATATTTGTGTCACAGATGTGAGGATATGTTCATCACATTAGGACGACGAGGTTCTGTTCATCACATTGTGATGACGAGGTTATGTTCGTCACATTGCGACAATATGGTTATGGTCAGTCATGTGAGGATATGTTCATCACATTAGGATGACGAGGTTCTGTTCATCACATTGTGATGACGGGGTTATGTTCGTCACATTGTGATGACGGGGTTATGATAAGACATGCTCGTCACATTGTGATGACGGGGTTATGATAAGACATGCTCGTCACATTGCAAAAAATATTGTTAGGGCGACTCATGTTCTTCACATCGCAACAATATCGTTGTGTTCGTCACATGGTGACAATATGGTTATGGCCAACCATGTTCAACCATTGTCAACCATGATCAACCATACTCAACCATGGTCATGGTCAATCGTCACATTGTCAATATGGTTATGGCCAACCATTGTCAACCATGGTCAATGGTCATGGTCAATATCCTTGTGCTCATCACATTGTGACAATATGGATATGGCCAATCATGTTCAACCATTGTCAACCATGGTCAACCATAGACAACCATGGTCATGGTCATGGTCAATCAAGGTCAACCATATTTATGTCCGTCACATTGCGACAATATGGTTATGTTCGTCACATCGTATGTTCAGCGTATAAGGCCAGGTTCGTATCTTGTTTTTTCACATTATGACTATAGGATATCTGTGTCATAGGCGGTGAGGATATGTTCATCACATTAGGACGACAAGGTTATGTTCATCACATTACAACAATATGGTTATTTTCATCACATTGTGATGACGAGGTTATGTTCGTCACATTGTGACAATATGGTGATGCCCAGTCATGTTCGTCACATTGTGACAATATGGTTATATTCATCAAATTATGACAATATGGTTATGACAAGACATGCTCGTCACATTGCGAAAAATATTTTTATGGCCACTCATGTTCTTCACATCGCGACAATATCGTTGTGTTCGTCACATTGTAACAATATGGTTAATAAATTAAAAATATTAAATACATTATTAATAAATTAATAGGTTATTAATAAATTAATATCTTATTAATTAATACATTACTAAAGTATTACTACAATAATAAAGTAATACATTAACAATACAATATTACATTAAAAATACATTAAATGCATTTATACATTATTATAGTGACCATACATGAAAACATTGACAAAATATTAATATACTAATAAATAATATATTAAATTAAATTAAAATTAAAAATATTAAATTATTATCATTACATTCTTATCATTAAATTATTAATATTTAAATTATCTTTTTATTATTATAAAATAAACTTTAATACAAATAACTTTAACTTTAATACAATCATAACCCTAATTCTAATAGGAATAACTCTAACCCTAATCTCAATATAATATTCTATTTTAAAAAATCCTATTCTATTCTATTATAATTTTAAAAAATCCTCTTTTATTGACGATGCCATCTCCTTTGATTAACATTATTAATATTAATATTTAACTTCAAGATTAATATTAGTATTAATATTAACATGAACATTAATATTAAGATTGTTAAGATTAATAGTAATATTAATATTAACATTGCTTGTCGGTGGCCTATATGAGACTCATGGAACTTAATCCAGAGGACATCAAGTTTTTCTATTTTGGTATAGCCTTTGAGTATTCCATTTGCACCATTTACCAAGCCATCTTGTGAATCATAGTTGCAGGCATATATTTCAACCAACATGTCTAATTTCAGGACAAGTTGCAAAGGCAAAGTGGTTGTATGTTCATGACGTGGTGCATTTCCATGGTTGTCTTCTTCGAGGTCAATTGAATTGATGATGATATCATCATTAGGCATGAGCGATAGCATGTACCTGTTATGCATAACAACATCCTTATTTGTGTAGAACAGGTAAGGGAAGGTTGGTTCTATTCGTACAGGTCGCATGGACCTTGAATTGATATATGTTAAATCATCACGTGTTTGGTTGTTTTTCTGCATTCTATTCAGAATTGCAATAAATGTTTCATTTGTCTGGCACATTGTAGTATGTAATTCAAAGCATTTTATATTGTATTTCCAGAAGTCATGCGTTGTTGTTTTCATATTGACCGTAGGTTGTTCAAATATCAAAGAATCTTGGATGGGTTGTGCCTGGTAAAGATCCCCACATAATATCATGTCAATGTTTCCAAAGTATTTGGTGTGCACATGTTTTATGTTTCTCTTTTGGTTGTCAATGGACTACAAGAAGCGACTTCCAATCAAAGATGCCTCATCTATGAAGACAAGTTGCAGTTTGTCATAAAGCTTAGACAAGGTATCTAACATTTCCTTGTTGAGTGGAAGAAACTGTGACTTGTTAAAAGGCTTCAAAAATGCAAAGTGGACTGTTGTTCCACCTGCATTATATGCAACTTTTCTTGTGTATGCAACTATTAGCCCCTTTGGTTTCATAAGATCAGAGGAATTGTTTGAATCATAGATTCGTATAAGCATTTGGAATAGTGCTTTCGATGTGAATGTCTTGCTTGTTCCTGCCCCGCCTGTAAGGAACAAGTGCACATGAGTGTGCATGTTCAAGCGTTTTTTAATTGCAATGTCCTTTATAATTGTTTATTGCTCTTGATTCAAAAGATGTCTGACTCCGTGGTATTCTTTATTTTCAATAAGGAAAGGATGTTTTATGACTTGAAAGCCAAGATCATACGTTTTTCAATGTCGGTTGCTCGAGGATAAGCCAAATATGCTTGCAAGTCATAGGAATCACATAGAGTTCTAGTTGTTTTACGGTTTGTGAATGTCTCATCAACATTGTCAGGGTTTTCTAGTTCATGAACTGCACTTTATTGATCACCCCATCTCGGATTAACATTGTATGTAAATCTAAATTCATTGGTTTGTACTATAGTCTCATAGGCAATATATGCATCTTCTCATGTAGGGAAGTTATGTTTTAATGTGTTTTCATTTTGATCAAACAGAACGTATAACAATAGTTTTTCTCTACAATAGTTTTCATAGTCAATATGTTTGTTGTATTTGACAAAGTGTATTACAAAGGGTTTTTTTCTTTTTGATATGGGTGCACCATTTTTTTTGTAATGCGATACGAACTCTTCTAAGCAGATATGCTTAATAGGAGATGGATGTTGGAGGTAATAATAAATAATAGAGAGACATAGTACGTCCTCTGAATTTCCAGGCTCTTGTTCTAGCAAAGATGGTGGTTTAAGCACAAATGTGCATTTCTCAAGTGGAGATGTGTTTATGAAGACACATTTCCTTGAACTAGAGTTGAGGGGTAGAGAAAGTGCAATGTGGACTGCTTGTTGAGGAGACATTTGTTGAAGATTAAGTAATGTATTTCCAAGCGTACGTATCATTTGCATAGCATCAATATGACTTCTTTCATGTTCTTTGCGTATTCTTATGAATGCAATTGTCATAGATTTGTCAACCTTTGTCATACACGAGGTACAATATGATGTTGCAACATATGCATTGAGGACATACTGCGCACCTGTATTTTCATTCCACATAACTGGCATGTCCTTGGAGAAACTGTTGTTCCAAATATGGTAAAGTTTTCATTTAAGGAAAACTATTGGTTGTTTAAGTGTACATTATATGGCTTGGATGTACTCATCTTCTGTTAGATTTAGCTTTGTCTAGAAGTCGTCAAAGCTCATTAACTCATCAAAGTCTTGTTGTTCTAGAAACGCGAACAAGGATTTAGATTTCTCAATGACAACATTGTCCTCTAAACTAAGTGGCTCTATGATTCTTGTTGTTCTCATTGGTGGCACAGGGAAGTTGTATCTACAATGTGAATTTTTTCGTTTTTTATAGCTTCTTGTATGAAAATGTCTATGAACTTTGGCAAGTTCCGGATCCAAATGATTTGTGTTGCATGTTATGTATTTGTCCACAAATTGATCAATATGTGAGTTGTTGTCATTTCCATAGACCGGTGCACCCTCTATCCACAACAATGCGTGGTCATGCTCACTCCCCCTATTCTGGAACTCAGTCACAAAAACGTAGTCCGATATTTTTCTGAAAAACATTTCATCATGGCATATCAATTGCCTCAAAGCATTTATTCTATGTCTATAGTAGCGAGTACATGTCACTGGGTCTTTCCTTATGACGTAGTCAATGTCATCATTTTCCAATGTATCAATTTATTTTTTCCTTTTCTTGTTCCTATACAATGTAGACACCATGACCACCAACGGATCCCAACGATGCTCTGCACTTGTAAATGTGATGAAAAATGTTGATGGTCCCAATTGTTGGATCATTGCAAAAATAGTTTTCTTGTTTTGTTGCAAATAGTCAGGAGAGATGCAAATGTTTTTGAAATCTATGTATACAATATCAGATTTCAGGATTTTTTCTAGGTTTGATTTGTACTTGACATCTTTGGCCAATAATTTTCTTCCTTGTAGCTGGCCTTTTCTTATTCGCACCCACATGCAAGACAACACTTTCTCAATTATTATGCGCATTGTTTTGAAGAACAAATTCGTTATGTGACATGAGAAGTCACCACTTGAATGTAGCAGTTCCCATCAAACTATTTTATGGTAGTTGAATCGTTCCGTAATGTCACTGGGACGTGGATCTCCATAGAACAATGTTGGGACGTTCATTTCCTCACCAAATTTGTCCTTGAATATTCCAAGTGGACGTTGCCACTCAACAGGTGCAATTTCGACAATCATGTCTTGTAAGTCACGAATGCGTTGTGAGTCAGTGAATCCATGTATCAATGTTTCAGAAGGTCTTTCATTCTCCGATTCATCGCTTGTGTCAAATTCACTAGTAGTCTCGAGAGTGTGTGCAAAGTTGTCATCCCATTCCCCAAGAACACTGTTCCAGTTCTCATTTATACAAATGTTTTGTTCTTTGTACAGGGCCCTGGAACATAATTCTTTTAATTCTTTCATGACAACATGCACACACACTTTACCTATCTAGTATGCATTTTTGTATTGCAAGCGTCTTTTGAGAGCTACAAAAATTGTCATTGTATCGCTAATGAATATTGGAAAGGCTCTGTTTACAACACTTAGTTAGACAGACACATTACTAATTGATCTTGTTAATCCCATTTGGGGTCGTTTATAGCCCCAGGGTCTGATTTGTGCAAATGCAATTCCCAGAGACACAAGTCTCTCTTCAAGTTCTATAAGTGTACTTACATCTGGTAGTGGTGTATTACATATTATTTGGTCAGGTGTTGCAAAGTGTGGCAATTTTCCATTTTCAAGTGATTGTTTGCATGGAAGACAAATATTGCCACTGGAAAATGTTTATCATTTAGTGTCAAGCTGAGGTATTTTGCTTCCAAATCAGGCGTGAAATACTTCGTGTTTTTTGTGAAATTCAATTGATCACAAATTGCACATGCAATGGAAGGAGTGTCTTTAATTTGTTTCATATAGATCTATTTTGCATCTTTCTTCCCTAGACAAGTATGCATAGAAAGTGTTTGTTGGTTTTCATTGCTAGCAGTGCATGGTGTTGGATCTAGCCCACGAAATGTGATTTTTTCCTCTCGGTCAGTACCATGACCATTGTGGGATATGTGGTCATACCTATTTCTCTCACATATCTATTTTTTCAAGATGTGGTAGGTTAACTTATGCTTGGCACTGGAAACTAGTTTCACTTGTTGACAAGCCATGTTGGAGGTGGAATCGAAATTTCTTATGAGCATTGCATCCTCACCATCTTGATGATGCAAACTGCGATGTTCTTTTTCATTCGACATGTGATGTTTGCATTCAGTAGAAAATGCGAAAATGCGATTGTGTTGTGCACGAACAATTTTTTTAGGTTGTGATATGTGAGTTTATGTCTAGAAGAAAGCGTACCAATGCATTTTTTCTATCACGTATGACCTTTTTCAATTTGTGATAAGTTAGTCTACGTTTTTTGTTCAAGGTCTGGATAACCTCATGACAACTGGGATGAGTTTCATTCTGATTAAATAGCTTGCAACGCTTATGCAGATTCAATGCGGTTTGGGTGGCATGGACACTGGATCCTGAACTGGTAGTATATCTTATACTACCAATGTATTTTTTTCTCTCACGTATGACATTTTTCAAGTTGTGATAAGTTAGTCTACGTTTTTTTGTTTAAGCTATGTATGGCCTCATCACAACTGGGACTAGTTTCATTCTCATTAAATAACATGCGATACTTATGCAGATTTAATGCGGTTTGGGTGGCATGGACAATGGACCCTGAACTAGTAGTATTTTTCATCAAAGTTTAATAATGGATAAGTGGCGTATCTGTTTTCAACGAGATGATGTCAATTGTTCGATCGTAGTTTGAATCAATACAGTAGGAATGGACAGTACCATCCAACAGGGCCGACCAGACCTGGATATTTACTCTGAATATAATAGATAACCATTACAAATAGAATCTGCCACCCTCTACATTTCCTTTTTCATATGGCAGTGCCATGTTTACAAGGTATTGTTCCCAACTTCCAATTGTCGGCATACTTTCTAGGAGATATGGTAAAAGGTGTTGATGAAAGCAACTAAAAGCCTGTTGGATGCCGCCTATAATTGCATTGCAAAAAGATTGTATAGTGTAAATCCACAATGACTGCACATCGAACTTTGTTGCTACCAAATAACAACTTGCATTGAACAGACTATCTCCACAACTAGATGCAATAGTTTTCGCTATGTGCAAGCCATGTGAGTGTATATGATGCATAATTAATTTCCAATGTGATTCAAGGTCTTTGCAAATGAGGGACAAGTAAATACGAGGTCCTCCAAGATTGCATATGGATAATTTTCTATAGAGTAGTGGTTCATAATGACCATTTACAGGATTGGCATCATGAAACAAGATGCAATATGGATCGCTAGATGCAGTTTTGTTGAATAGTAGATATCTTGTTTTTCTTGTCAATGACCATATTTTCTTGTCAATGACCATATTCCAATTGATATATTTAGCCACTTGGATTGTCACTGTATACAAAAAGTATCTCCCCAAAGTCGCCTCTCATGTGTAGGAAGAATTGTAGATGTAGACAACTGCGTCTTTGAAAAATACGTAGTGACATAATGTATTCCATGCAACTAGCAAAGAAAATCAGATGCCAATTCATATTGATACGACTCCAATGCCTCAACATTGCCATTTTCTAAACAACCCAAGATATAATCTATCAATTCATTGCGCAGGTCGGTCGAGGAATAATGGAAATGCAATAGAACTTGAAATGCATCGAAGAGGCAATTGCCTACAGTATACGAGAATGCATCCAATATAAAAGTTGCATTGCTATGTAATACCTGGTCAATGCTTCCATGCACAATGGAGTCTGTATCTATTTCATAGGACTCAACATCTATTACTTGCTTCATCTCTTAAGCTGTGATTTTCAAGATGTTTCTTAGCTATATTGAGATAATATGCAAAAAGAAAAAAAGAAAAAAGAAAACTATAAGTGCATAACTGCATACCAATTCTACTATGTATCCTTCAACCTTCTTCCTGTCAAATTCAATCCCCCTAGTCGCTACAACATATGACAAACACACAAACGTACAGTGAACAATGAACCAAATAGAAGAGACAACGCAAATGAAATAACACTATAAATTTGCTCAGTACAAAGACCGAGTATTCTAGGCATATCATTTTTGAACCTAATCCATGCATGCACTTGTGAGATCGGAAGAG